>JAMQGT020013971.1:0-234990 GCA_024447675.2 Pterophyllum scalare
GCATTTTGGTCAAGACAGAAAGATTACAACACTGTGATGGCCAAAGGATGAAGCCAATAGAGATGTGATTAACTAACTTTTCATCTAGTGCCATCATCAGGTCATTAATGCCATTAGGTCTCATTTACACTTGCACTGTATAAAAAATGTTATTGTATTACATCAGCGCTAATCAGAAATCGAGCTAGACTGGCTGGTTTGTTTAGAGGGAACGATAAAAATGGCTTTTCGTGCTCTTTTATTCACGTGACCGTAATTAAAGAAAATTAGCTTTACATGCTATAAGCAAACGATGTCAAGTATATTGATTGGCTAGACGGAGAGATTGAGCTGGAAAGGATGGGCAGCAGGTTAGGGTGATTGAGGATAGAGATGGAAATGCACTAACAAGTGAAGAGAGTGTGTTGCGAAGGTGGAAGGAGTGCTTTGAGGAGCTAAAGAAAATGAGAGAGAGAGAAGAACAGATAGAGGAAAGTTCAGGATTACTAAGGAGGAAGGGAAGCTATGAAGAGGATGTAGAGTGGAAAAGCAGTTGATCCTGATGGCATAACTGTGGAGGTATGGAAAGAGGGCAGTGGACTTTTCGACATGATCTTGGAGATCAAGAAGTCCTATGAATGGAGAAGTGTACTGATTTTCAAGAATAAGGGTGATGGGCAGAGCTGTAGTAACTGCAGAGGGGTAAAGTTAATGAGCTGTACCATGAAGCTGTTGCTGAAGCTTGGTTAAGAAGAGAGGCAGCAATCAGTGAGCTGCAGTATGGTTTCATGCACTACAGAAAGAGCTTATACAGACGCAGTGTTTGCTTTGAGATTGTTGATAGAGAAGGTCAGAAGGAGTTGCACTGTGTCCTTGTGGATTTGGCGGCTGAAACAAAAGAGAAGAAGAAAAGATGTCACCCACTAGCTGGTGGACTACCCTTTTGAGTATTTTGACAAGAGGGTAGGGGTGGTTAGCTAACCATAGACAGTATAGAAGATGGCTGTAGCTCATGGGTCTGTAAAATAAAGTCAATGTGAAAGTGCCTTGAACCTGCAATGTTTTTAATGTTCACCAGGGGGCAATAACTGTGGTTGTAAAAAGGTCCTGCAGTAGTCTATGGGAAAACAGCCTTCAGTGGTGGCTTCTGTAAACACTTTCCTGAGGAGTGTATAGGCTCAGATATTCATTTCAGGTCATACTCTATAAAACATTAAGTCCATTTTGTAAATTTTGACCATTCAGACTAACATAACGAGGCTATGCTCGTTAACAGATTGTCAATCATAAGTCTTTAGCCAAGGGCAGGTCTGATGATGTATACATCTATAAACCTGACTTCGTTAGAAAGGTTTGTCCCTTAATAAATGTTGTATTAGCTGTGATGCTAATTTTGGCTAGCAAATAATGGCCTCAAAACCACATCTACATACCAGGAAAACTAAGCAGTATAGCTCCTACAATGAAAACATTAACCACTGCCATCGTCTCTGTCTCAGCCTCATGTTTCCAAAGGAGAACGCATTTTCGTATGTCATAGCAGCTCCTGATCTCCAGTCTGTTTATGCAAAGCCCTGGTGTTTCATTGCCCAGTGGGGCTTTTCACTTGGCAATAGCTGATGAGTGGGTTGTTAAGACCCCTTGGTGGAACAGGATTATCAAATATAGATTACAGGCGTTTGGGGCTTCAGTGTGAAAGCTTGGGCTCCTGAGTGTTAATTGCTGGCCTCGCTGTGCTCTCCAATTTCATGCTTGAAGTGAGCATTTGTCTTTCACGCTACAAAGACACTGGCTACATTTGTGTATAAATGCAAGAATGAGCTAAGATATGCTGCACCAGCCAGCAGACCCTTAAAAACCACTAATTTTGTCACATTTGTAAATACACCAGACAGACAGTTTTTTTGTTTTTTGTTTTTTTCCCTGTAAATGGGGCTTTAGGGGCTTTAAAAACAATATAGACTGATTTGAAAATGGCCTGTATAATGACACTGTTGGCCAAGGGAGTCATTCAGGTCCAAATTGCTGCTTGTGCTGGGCTTCAGTCCGTAATTAGGTCAGAATGCAAATGCTTCTATTGTGATGTTGGCCCACGAGGACCAGCACAGCTCCAGCCTCAGTGTTTAGAGTGTAACCATGTGTGTCACTCACTGAGCCCCTCTAGTGCTGTTGAGCTGCGAGACGAGAGAGAGAGCGCACTGGAGGCCGAGCTCATTCACAACCTTGTGCTCTTATCAAAATGTGTTTACTGCACTGTAATGCGGCGTCCCATTTAGGTAGCATTTAGCACCGTTAAACTGTTGCTGCCCCAGGCCTGAATGCTAGGGCGCAGGCACAGAGGGCTTGGGAGGCATTGTGACCTCTGGCTCACCCTCTAACCTAAACATAAACTCATTCTGCCTCTGTTCCTCCTTCTTCATCGCCTCATTGTACTTTTATACACCAGTGTTTCCCCTGTCCTGATGCCTCTCCCTTACATTTTTCTTCTATTGATCATTAGTTGGTGTTGAGAAGAGAGGGAAGGTTTAATTAAGGAGCCAGACTGGTCTGTCAATTCTGCTCAGCGCTGCATGGAGTGCACTAGACCAAGCAATGGCCCTAATAGGGCTTCATACTGTAAACAACACGCACACCTGGACAGCAGCAGGCCCCAGGGAGAAACAGGAGAGAGCTGCTGTAGATAAGTTAGCACTGATAAAGAGAGGAAGTTTATCACCAGGGGTGTGGTGCCCGCCTGTGTGTGGAAGTGTTTCAGTTGCCTGAAATCAAAGAAGAAGAAGAGTCAAAGAAGAAATGTTGGTTGTTTTGCTTTTTGGGTTTAATTAATTGAGCTGTTTTTCACTGTAACATCAATTTTACATTCCACCTTACACTGAAATCGTACCACCGACAGCAAAGTGGAGATTGCACATTGGTGTGATCCAGCAGAGTGAGGACCCGACAGTACGAAATAAAAAATGCTGTCATTAGCTTTCATGAGAGGGTGCAAGAAAAAGATGATGAACAGTGCTTCGTGTTGCTGACATAATCAGAAGCATGTGTCACAATTATTATGACTACATCAGGTGATATTCTTGATACAGTGTATATGAGTATGTTACAGCTATTTTGGGACTCACAAAAGTTGTCCTTTGGCTTTGATACCATGACAAACTAGCTGCACAGTATTGGACACCATCTACTTTTCCACACTTTTCCTTTTCAGGGGTGCTGCTGGTGTAAGTTTGTCAGCCAGGAGCCAGCGCTTTCTATCCTCTTTGTGAGCTTTGTGTTTGGCACTTTGTTTTCACTCCACTTTGTACTGGCTAGGTTTAGGCACCAAAAAATTAATATTGGCTTGGGAGTGAGACCGCTCTGACTACTTCTGTAACCTGCTGTGTCCCAGCACTGAGCCAACAGGACACTTTGTGCGTATGTGTGTGACATGGGCGGCTTTAACAAAACAGCAGTATTTGACTCCGTGGGCATGAGAGTGGTCTGACTCTGCTGCATGTTTTGCAGGTAATGATGACAATAAATTTTTTGCACTATGTTCTGTTTGAATAAATAAAAAAAAAATCTAAATAGTCTGGATACACATTGGATACATATTTTGGCACAGCAGCTTATTAGAGTAACACTGCTCAAGTTCTTACATGCCCACAGTTCTCACTGAGTCCTCTAGTGATTCTGAATCTGCAAACATATGTTTGTTCTTTTAAGCTCCATAGTGATTTTTGTGAATGAAGCAGCAAAACGGTGCCTCATACTACACTCTGCTGTCCGGGGCACGATGGGTGAATGGGTGGATTTTCATTCTGAATCTATTGTATGTGTGTGCTTCCTTGTCTGCACTGTGCTCCATGCATGGGTGACAGGCGTGTGCGCATAGTCCTGCTCACTTATGCGTCATCTCTGGGCCCCGTGTTGGGGCCGATGATGATCTGCAGCTTTAATCGATAAAACTATCAAAACATCTCCTCCGCTGCCCTGTTGTTGACTCTGCGTGTCTCTTGTCTCCCCTCCAGAGAAAGTCAGCATGCTGTCGGCATTGATCGCTCCCTTCAAGTACATAAGCCCTGGGACCAGCAGCACAGAGGACGAGGACAGTTTAAGTACGCTGCCGCCTCTTTTTCTTTCTCTCTGTCAGCACACACGCTAACTCTCTCAGTGGCAGGCCTAATATGGAAATGATCTCTCTGTCGCCCGCATAATTAATTATTTGGTAGATGAGCTCTTTGATTACACA
The DNA here is from genome assembly GCA_024447675.2 of Pterophyllum scalare. Classification (NCBI taxonomy): domain Eukaryota; kingdom Metazoa; phylum Chordata; class Actinopteri; order Cichliformes; family Cichlidae; genus Pterophyllum; species Pterophyllum scalare. Next base: position 4,208 of record JAMQGT020013971.1, read on the forward strand.
GTGGTGTCAGCTTGTGCGTTAAAATTCTGTATTCCTTTAAAAGCGAGCGATTAAATATTAAATCTGAGTGTTCATGATAATTAAGTCATTAGATAGGTAAATGCATGCCTGCATACGCTATCATCTAGACCTACAATCTGCCCACCAGTGAATGCCTCCCATGCCACCATTAACATTCTTCTGGCAAGCTCTGAACACCCTATTTTTGTTCATTTCCCATCAGAAATGCAATACACCACCACTATCCCGTAACTAGGTTTGAAGAGCGTATCGCAGCTGTTCAGACTTTGCTCTCACAGAGGATAAGAAGTGTGAAATAAAGCGGGCTACAGACATTTCTCTCATCCTTTCTCGGAATGTCTGCCACTCGACGAGATCCCCACCCCTATTACAAATAGGATTGATGCTTTGCATTGGCCACGGGGACCAATGTTTCCCACTTACAACACAGATTCAGAACTAATTTGGAGGCAGATTACAGGATGATTTGGCAGATAACATCGCCATTTTAGGGGATTTGTATTTGGGGTTTTAAAATACTTAAATATGATAGAGCCCTGTGGTATGAAGTGGGCTCAGCTCAGGGAGATGATTGTAGATGTGTTCATTACCATTTCATTGTGTATCAAGTGGCTCAATCTGCCTTGAGAGATTTTCCTTGATTCATTTTGTTCAGTCAGGATAAACGTGCCTCTTTTCACTCTTATGTTTTGACTGTTTTTTTTATCACTTTGATTGGCATTGTTTTTGCTTTTATTGCAGGCACCAGCAGTGCAGAGGTGAAGGAAAACCGTAATATCGGCAACTTAGAGGATCGCTCCATAGGGCCTGGAGAGTGTCAGTCCACAAGAAGCGGGAGCTCTGGACTGAAGAGGAAACGGCCACTGGAGGAGGACAACAATGGGCACCTGTGTCAACTCCGACTGATCTATAAGAAACTGTCCTGGTCTGAGGCTCCAAAGAACGCACTGGTACAGCTGAATGAGCTGCGGCCCGGCCTGCAGTACCGCATGGTGTCTCAGACAGGCCCTGTCCATGCTCCCGTCTTCTCCATTGCTGTGGAAGTCAACGGGCTGACATTTGAGGGCACAGGCCCCACGAAGAAGAAGGCTAAGATGAGGGCTGCAGAGCTGGCCCTCAAGTCCTTCATCCAGTTCCCCAATGCTCCTCAGGCCCACTTAGCGATGGGAAACATTTCAAACCCTTCCGCCGACTTCACCTCGGACCAGGCTGACTTCCCTGACACGCTCTTTAAGGAGTTTGAGTCTTCTTCGTGCTCCGACCGCCTCTCGCTCTGCAACTCAGCAGCCGAAAGTGAGCTACTTTCCAGCGAGCTGCTCAGACATGGACGGTTGCTGCGCCACACATTGGACTTGATGGTGCAGGCCCAGCAGAGGCTCGGTGGAATTGTGCAAGAGCCCGAGGCCTCCAAGAGCCCCGTGGCACTGCTCAATGAGATGCGGCCAGGCTTGCGCTATGCCTGTCTTTCGGAGCGAGCTGAAGGCCGACGACTGCGTAGCTTTGTGATGGCGGTGCGTGTGGACGGGAGGATATTCGAGGGCTGCGGTCGCAGCAAGAAGCTGGCCAAGAATCAGGCGGCCCAGTGTGCTCTTCAAGCCCTCTTCAACATCAGGACAGCACCCGAGGGGAGGACAGGTCTCAAAGCCAGCAGGCAGAGTTGTCCTCATTTACCCCAGGTGAGTACAGACACATCCCCAGCGCATGTCTTCTACTAAGCTTCTTTGGCAGCCACTCCACTTCCTACAGGGGCCTGTAATGACCAAAACAGCAGGCGTGCAGTGAAAATCCAAACACCTTCCAATAAGTAATTAAGGAGGAACGGAGATAAGAGCTAAGGAGGGCAGGACTGAAGCTGAAATAAAGAAATGTGTAAGCAAGCTGGCGTTTACACATCACACTTTTGTGCGCATCTGCTCATGAATGCATTGTGTGTACTCTGCAAAGCCTTGATCTATCTGTATGTTGGCCAGTTTAATAGAAATGCATGTAAATTAAGCTAATTATTGTCCTTGTGTCTCTGACACATGAGAAATCTTCGTCACAAGCCAAATGAGGTTTTTTTCAGCAGTCTTATGTGTTTGCAGAGCTGTAATTGGGTGAGTTTTGTAATTTTGCAAAATCTCCTGTTTCCTCATGTGTGGCATCACAGTGTCTACAAACATTAATTCAATCTGTTGCCCAAAGGAAATAGAAAAGCAAAGAGCAAATCGACAAACAAACCACTGAGACCAATCCCATGCTCATTTACCCAAATATGTAAATAGCAATCAGAGCGAGGAAACTAGTTTCTGAGAAACTTGAGGAAATTGGAGAGCCTAAAGACACAGTGGCTGGATCGGCTGGCACTTGTCGGCAGCCATTTAAAACTCCATTGCAGCTGCAGAATTTCATCTAAAGTAAATCTGCCCTGAGTTGATAGTCACACTGATTTTCATTGTTTGCATAGTGAGGAACTCTGTATCCAAGCTGTCCAGGTCTGTGTTGGGAACTTAAATGGAGGCTTTGAAAACTCCCCTCTACTATCCTAACACAAAGAATGTGTAAAACACCACAGTACTGAGGTCTTGAATTGAAAAATTAAGCTGTTCACATTCCAAGCGTCCTCTCCCTAAAGTCTTCCCTTGAAGATTTCCGTCGACACACTACACACCCTGTAGGGTATGTGTTGCATTAATATTCTTCTCTGGCCTTGAAGAAATAAACTGGCAAAAGTGTCCTTCCCCAGAGCCTAACATCAACCCAACAAACCTGCACATGTTTGCCTGGGAGAAACTTTTTCTTTTTCTCCCCACTGCCACGGTGTCTAAAAGGATTTTAAGAGGATTTGCCGCACCCGTTTAGTTCCAGAAAGCACTCGCTTGTGGAATTTCTTGAAAGTCAGCCGTGCTGTGTGCCAGGCTTGAGAAACGTTTTATTTTCGTCGGTGAAGGACAAAGGCGTGCATATAATATTCATGCATGCGTGAATAAACGTGTGGCCAGGCGTGTGTTCGTGGATCTAATGTGTTACATGTTACGTAATGTTAAAGCAAAGCCCCCCCCCCCGGCTCTTATATACTCTCACTGTGTTCACAGTTGAGTCAGTCTTCTTGCCAAGCACTGATTGCATGGGCAGTGGTTGACTACACTGCAGATGTGACGCGTAATGTGGGGGTGGTTGCCAGCAGTAGCCTGGGGGTAGAGCAAACGTTATGGTGGTATGCCAAATTATGTGTGCCAGCTCAGGCTGTTCTTTTTCCTCAGAATTCCCTTTAGCTACCTGTTGCAGAAGACAGCTTTGTTCTGTAGTTGTCTTCTCTATACCGTAGCCTATATCATGAGCCCTCATCATGTCTTCAGAAAAGTATTAAAAACTGTTCATAGTTTTTAACCTTTACCCAGGTTGCCTGCAAACCTCCGTCTAAGTAGCCATTGAGACAATAAGCTCACTTGGAAACTGTCTGCTACGGTCATGAATGAAGTCAGAAATTGTGTCATTCCTTACAGACTTCTGTACACTGCTTTTTGTGCCCAGAGCAGAGGCTCCATGCTGGCCAGTGGAAATAACACAGGTCTAGGGCACTTCCATTTCAGACCCCAGATCCAATGTCCAAAGGAGCTAAACCAACCTGTTTCAGTCTGAGGCAGATGCTCTGTTAAGAGCCAGTAGTACCAAATCAGATCAGGTAGTAAAGGTTGCTTGTAAAGGTTGAGCCCCAAAATAAAAATGTAGAAAACAGTTCTCAGTTTATTCAAGTACTACTTTTTCTTCATTAAGTGAAGTGTGAGTATTGCCTCTGCATAAAATCACTCCATCTAGAAAAGGCTGTGGGTCATCTTCATGGTAGTACAGATCTTTGTGTTTTACTGTATTTCTTCTTTTCACTCTGTTTATACCCCACTCTGCATTTAATCATTAGTTATTATTAATCTCTGACTCTCTCCCCCTCAGCCCCAACCACACTGCCCCTCCCTGAGCGTGGTTCTGCTAAAGGGAGTTTCTCCTTCCCACTGTCGCCACGTGCTTGCTAATGGGGGGGGGGCATTTTGACTGTTGTGTCTTCTCTGTAATTATTGTAGGGTCTTTACCTTACAATATAAAGCACCTTGAGCTGACTGTTTGTTGTGATTTGGCGCCATATAAATAACATTGAATTGAATTATAAGATTTACTTTAAACAAGCACTAATGTCACACTGTGGGTCAAAGGTACAGTAACAGAAAAGACAGCCCCTTCTTTTTTTGAAAATGAGTGTGGGGACACTGAAGAGACACTGCTTAAGCATAGTGATGTGTGACAGCAAAACTAATGAAACAGACTGACCACTTTTCCAGGATATTGTATTAACTCAAGAGAGTGGAACATGGGAATGAGGACTTGTAGCTGGACTGAGCTGAACTGGCTGGTAACTCCAGATGAAATATTTCAATGCAGCAGAACCACAGGGTTCTGTATTCTTCTCAGACCTTTCGGGGCTCCACGTTCACATACTAAAGAACATAACAGGGAGACTGACAAGGCAGGAATCTGAGTGCACATCCACATACAACAGACTCTCCTATAGTAACAGCCTGTACCTTCCTCCGTCCCTCCTACACTCACGTATCCAGAAACTGACTTTAACAATCACAGCAGAAATGAGGCATTGGGCCACTGTCTGCTTGGCATTAAAGCGCTATTTATCTTCCAGCAAGGACTTTCATTTTCTGTTCCTTCATTTAACCTTTATTTATCGAGGGAAATCAAACGAGAATGTATTCTGCGGCGATATCTCGCCTTATATTCGCTTCACTTCTCTTACTCATAGCTCAGAGGCTCAGTACTAACAGACGCTAGGGTTGAGAGCTAGCCGCCTTGCTCAAGAGCACGTTCACAGTTGTAGTTGTAGGGAGTGAAGGGGGTATACTTAACAGTCAAGGGATTTAAACGTAGTAGCCTTCTTCTCTCAATTTAGGGAAATGCATGAGAGTTGCAGAATGACCTGCCTTTCCTTCTAATATCTCAGAGCAACATTGCAAACTTGTGTAACTAAATCTTCTCTATATTTTTAATAAAGTCTCGCTAAATATATGATTTTTATAACCCTGTACTAAAGGACTTGTGCACTGCAGTGTTTTCACATCATCTCCAAATGGTTATACTCAAATAGTAATAATGTTTTTGATGTTTTTTTTCCCAGTTGTGCTGTGGTAACAATAGTAATTGCTTCCTATATTGACTTTGTCTCCAGTTATCTTTAGTCAGCTTATTTTGATAAAGGTTAGAGCCTAAATATAACCATAAATAATACTAATAAAACAGAATACAGGGTTCTGAAAAAATAAGACTCTCTTTTATCACTGAACTCCCTTCTCTCCTTATAGTCTCTAGACAGTCCCTAAATTCAAGGTTACATCAGCTTCTGATCATAATTGTTCATCTTCATTATTAATCAGTCAGCAGCAAGTTGTTCTTGAATCCTATCTGCAGCACTCTGGTTACAAGAAAATGTCTTTGCCTTATTAGAGCCTGCACAGTGAAGTGAGAAAGCGCTGGAATAATTCTGACACCCATTTTACCAAGTGGAATGATTACCCCACTGTTCGGGCCTTGATTGGCCACTTAATCTCCACTCGCCGTCGCAAACGCACTGCGGTGTTGCCAAGTCAACTGAGCCTGAGATTTGTGTGCCGCTGCGGGAAGGCGGGGAGTCAGCAGGTCCGTGCGGGAAGGACAGCAAGGAGGTCAGCGGTCAGGACGCTGCACTCTGCCACCTCAGGTTAAGTTCCATTTGAATAGAGAAATCTGTTTGGCGGCGGGGCTGAAAGAAAATTTGGGTTAATGGATGGGTTGAGGCATGAAAAGCCTGCAGTTGAAAAATTAAGTTATTCTCTCTTTTGGCTACAAATAGCATAACAGCACGTTTTAATTGCTCATCGTATTAGCGGAGATCAAATGTGACTGTGATTTGTCTTCTATTTTCCTGCAGTTCAGAGTGATTTGATTTAGTTATCTGCAAATGTGAAGCATCACAGATAGAGGAGGATGCAGACTGGTCAAGTGGAGTAATTTCCCCGCCTCCCCCACGGCAAATTGAATATGATTTCAGACACGTGAAGGTGACCCCTGTCAGCTGCTGGGCCTCTCGCAGATTGTTTTCTTTGTCTAATCTCTCCCACTTCTAATCTGTCTCAATATAAACAGCTGTGACAGGCTGATCATTAATTAATATTGCCACAACAAATTAGCGACAGCGATCGCCCGGCCGAGCACCCCGTCTAAGTAGAAATCCACCAATTCGTGCGGAGAGGGAGAGGGAGAGAGGGAGAAGGTGTGAACAGCACATTAGAGAGGAGTTGATTAACAGCTTTGGGGACCTTGCAGATAGTGTTACTGCCTCAGCATGTGGACAGCATAGTGACAGCTACAGCAGCAGACTGTAGTCACTCTGTGATTATCACCACGAGTGGCGCAGTGCAAATAGCCTGATAAAACATCTGCATTTATCACTACCTACTGATTCAGATCAGATGTCTTTCACAGTTGCGGGGATGTTTGTTCAAGAAAATGCACAACGCAAATGTTTCTCTGGAGGTTTGATTGAGCTTATTTTGTAGCATCCAGGCTCAGACAAGTCTGAAAAAATTACATGATTTTATGTAAGTATTCAAAATAGCAAAGTTTAGTACAATTTCTTTATGCTTTTCTAGTCTTTTGCGTGCTCCCTTCTGGGGTCATCTGCCTGCATCTCACCTTATCCCCAGCATCCCCTTCTGCCACACCATCCATGAACCTTCTCTGTGGTCTTCCTCTTTTCCTCTTACCTTTGTCCAAACCATCTCAGCCTCTCTAACTTTGCCTCCAAACTGCTCGACCTCAGCTGTCCCCCTGATGTACTTGTTTCTAATGCTCTCCATTCTGTTCACTCCCAATAAAAATCTTCAGCACTTGCACCTCCAGCTCCACCCCATCTTTTTGTTAGCGCCACCATCTCCATCCACTCAAAATGATTTTAATGTGGCGCTATAGCTCCAGTGGAGGCAGACAGGACAAAAAAAAAAAAAAAAGATCAGAGAGGCTTAAAAGAAACATTTTTTGAGGAGAAAATGAAGAGAAATGGTAGAGCTGCCACCCAATCTGTCACATTTGTCTCAGTTTACAGACCAACTTCCTAATTTAACTTTAAACTATTGTATATACTTAGTGTGACTGTGTGCGCACAGTTTTGTCATGCAGTTGTGGCTCATGAGGCATTTTTAACCCTCAGGCTAAAAAGGCTGATGAGGTCTCATCATCACCTGGTAATTATGTGTTTAGAAATTGTACTTTCAGGGGATTTGTGCCACCTAAAGGTTCTAACGATGGCTGATCAATTCATTTGTACACAGCAGGTAATGATACCATATGTTGGAGCCTTTGTAATGTAAGGATTCCTGAAAAGGTAACTGCAACTGAAAAGGGTATTCAGATGCTAAAAGGTCTGGTTTATTGGATGTGAAAATGTCAATGATATTTGAAATAATATGGCAAGAAAAGTAACAGCTTAATCAAAGGATCATAACCATTAGATTAACTTAGAAGAGGGGTTTTAGCTGATCAAAAATCTTATAGAATGAAACCTTGAAGTTTGTATTGATACATTATTATAGTGACCTGGATAAAAGTAACCCTGGAGAAAAACAGCTCCTTATGACCCTCTGCACTTCCATATTTCATTACAATTTGTCACTTGAGTGCAAAAGGCTGCTTTTTCCTTCTAGACTGTCGGTGTGCCCTTTTACCAGCCACTTAGCTCATCATTTGGTATTTAAAGAAAAAGCAGCAAGGGAGAGTGGAGATTTGTGTGTGAAATTACCAAACAATAATGTTTCCCCGTCTGAATGTGAGCACCCTGTACGTGGAAAGGTTAGAATCATCCCAATCTGCCTAATATGTATGCAAAATATGACCTATGAGGCTGCAGGCTGTTCAATCTAATGTACCGCGTCAGCATGCAGCTTTCAGGGAAAATCCCTTAGCAGGGAAGAATTGAAATGGGGTTGGTCGGGTCAAGTCACCTCGCACATACAGTAAAACACCCCTGTAATCTATTCCAAAGAAGCGTGGCGCTGCTGTCTGCACCTCTCCTTGCTCTACAGTATCCTGAGTCGCTGCTACTAAGTCTTCATTCTTTGTGACAATCCTCCAGACCTCGCTTTCCTCCACTCTCCCTCCTCCTTTCCCCTGCACAGCCCATAGCTGTGAGCCAGAGCATGGCTATAATCATTTCTGAGGAACCTCTCACACTTCATTAAAAGCATAATCAAGTTCATTACAATTTCATAGGCGTTCAGGTAGCAAATGGCTTCTGATAAATCACGACTATTGGTCCTGTGCGGCTGGCATGTGTAGGTTTATCTCTGGTTCTCAGGCAGGGGAGAGGGGAAGAGGAGGGAGGAGGCGAGGGGTCTGCATGTCTGGCCTTTAAATGACCTTCCAGCTTGGAGCAGTGGACCGTTCTGTCATACGCGCTGAATGGCGACACATGAGCGGCCAACATTAGCATGCACCACAGCCGGGAGACGTCGCTGTTCGTGAAGCCGGTGGGGTCACGTACAGTGAGCAGATCAACAGATGCGGCACCAAAGGATGGTTTAAAAACTGATCTCTCTGACTCTGAGTGATTTATTTGATTGTGAGCCGCTGTGGTATCTAATAATCTTTAGTGTGCTCCATCCCTGTTAGAGCTGTCACAAAAAAATGTGCTCTGGCATTGAAAGTCCTTCCTCGCACTAACTCTAGGCTGTGTGCGTGGCTTAGATCAAACTATACTTCTGTGACTTCCAGTGACCACTGCAACAGATTAGAAGAAAACTGGGTGTCTGCAGATAACTGAACCACCACATTCAGGAAAAAGTGTGAATGGATCACCTTAAACATCCACTTGGTGGATTGTTTTTATATCTGCTGCACCTTTGGGGTATTTACATTTACTCAGGTACAAATTACACAAATAAGCTCTGGGCAAGAATTCCATTTATTAGTAATCAAAGATAATTGTCCTTAGATAAATAAAGAGGAAAAAGGAGTTTGAACTGGAAGTAAAATTCAGACAGACTATGGGATACATTATTTAGTACATGTCGGAAACATTGCTGTCAGTTACATTTTAATATCTGTACTACATGCAACAATATCTGTCAGTCTGACACAAACAGATAAAAAAGAAAGGGGGAAAAAAAGTAAAAAAAATAATAAGAAAAAGCTATGTTTTTCATACAACTATTAACCCATGACCATAATGTATCTGCAGTTATGTTTTGACATTACAGCATCTCATGTTCTGTTCCTAAATAAGTTTATGTAGATACTGCAGTTAGTCTACAAAAAGTGTGATTTGTGTTTTGTTTTTGTTTTTTAAATATGCAAATATATTTTTTTTAAAAATCAGCTCTGGGGCCAGATTGTGTCCTCAAAACAAAGTGTCCAAAATATCAGTGCTGCAGAAAACGACAAACATCCCTTGACAGTGATTGTCCCTCTTTGCCGACTCACGCCTGGCTGGTCAATAGGACCCTCTGGGCCTCCCAAATCTCTCTAGATGTTTCCCTGAGTGGTTTTCGACGCTCAGTTCCATGCTTTCCATGTGTTGTTGCTGTGCTCTGCTGGAGTTTAAGATGAAAGCAGCTCCTCTCATTTTAAAACACTCAGCTTTGCATGTGTCTTTGATTCAAAGATACATTTGTTGTAAAAATAAATAAATAAATAAATGTAATGAAAAAACCAATATAACAATAATAAACACATTGTTCACCAAACTGAAACCTCCAAAGCTAAAAACTAAAGCCAAAGCAGAAGTGCCAAGAGCTGCAGTTCCTCTATTGGCCACTTGAGGCAGCCTCCAAATGTGAGTCAATCCCCATGTTAAAATTTTACAGCACTAAAAAGCAAGTTTACTGCCTTTAAGCCTCTGTGCATAGTTTCCCCTTAATAACAACTCTGTGAGGTAATTTTTCTTTATTTTGTTTACAACTCGTCCATCAGATTCATAGGGTTAGTAGTTTGGCTGCTTTGTTTGACAGCTGTCCTGGCTTCTGCCAGGCTTTGAGTCAATAAACTAGACCTCAAATGTAGGAATCAGTTAGTTTAGCTTGGCATAAAGAGCATAAACATGGCAAAACAGCTTCCTCAAGTAAATATGTGCAAATTGTGGTAGCTAGCCCAGTGGTTGGGGTCAAAGTTGAGAGAACACTACTCTCTCAAAATGTACATAATACATAAGTTAGTATTCAGTGCACACAGTGTATTACATGGAAGTGTACTAGCAGCCATTTGAGACTACTATTGTAAATGTACAGCTTTGCATTAGTCTGCTGCTACACCTTCATAATTAATAAAACCATGAAAGAGTTTGGTATAAGCATAATTAGTAGAATGCTGGGAATAAATGTAACAACAGTCATACATTTGTTTTTCTTGACTAAATTATCCCAAAGAAGTGCGAGAGGGGAAAAAAGGAAAAGCAAAACATCTGTTACCTGTGCCCTGCTCTCTGGGACTGTAATGTTCCTCTCTTGGGAAAGACAAAATAGGAGAGGCTGGAATGAGGTATGACAATGTGTGTGTGTGTGTGTGTGTGTGTGTGTGTGTGTGTGTGTGTGTGTGTGTGTGTGTGTGTGTGTGAGAGAGGAGGGGTAAAAGCCAAGCTGGCGGGGGAAAGGATGAGAGGCAGGCTGTGGGGGTGGGGGGTGAGGGAGGTGAGAATAGATGGAGTGCAGTGGGGGGAAAGAGAGAAAAACCTCAGTGGAACAAAAGACCTTCAGGATTAATTAGGCGTCAGATTGGTTGCAGGGCACAGTGGGGGGAGAAAGAGAGAGCGCGGGTGAGAGATGTGGGGGGAGAGAAAGAGAAAGAGTTTAGCATTCTGGGAAGACCTCATGTCCTCAGCCCTCATATTTCAGCCTGCCTGCCCACGAGTATACAACAGCCAGCTAGTTAAGGCCTGCACTGTGCCTGGAACCACTGTCCATTGAGTTATAGATGGAGCCCCGGCTCCATCTTCATGTATTTTTATGTTATCCCACTGGGCAATAAGAGGAAACACAGAGGTCATATATGTTACTCATAATGTTTACATGATGGTTTTCACAGCCCATGTTAGAGTGTGTAGATATTTTAAATGTGGCCAGGTGTGCATGTATGTGCGTGTGAAATCTCAGGGGGAAAGGTGAAGCATTATTCACTCCGTGTAGCAGCATTTCTTTCTGCCCGTTAGCGATAGCCGAGGCCTGCCAGATTAGCAGAGTATGAATACACAAAATAAATGCAGCTGAACTCTTTCTGAACTTCATACTTTCTATGCTATCATCAGCTGCCCCCCCCCTAACAATTGCTCTTAGAAATGCTGAATTGCTGATTCGGGTCACAGGCGTCACCTCTATATTTGAGATGCAGCCTGTTAATAGCAGCTTCCATTGTTATTGTCACAGAGGGATTTTTCTGGGGCGACCTTTGATGGCGGTTCTTCCCCTCCGATACAGGAAGCGCTGAACTCTGTACTCAGATGACAGACGGGGTTGCCGTGAGTCATAACATCTTTGCCCGATTCATCTCCCCGCAAAGCACTTAGCAGATCAAATACGAGCCATTCTGGAGGCCAGACCAAATCATGCCCTTACAACATTTGTACCAATCATTCCAACTATCACAGAGGTGGATTGTTCGAGCAGCTTTAACATATCTCAGCGGTGTGAACTTTAGAACAAAGTCTTCTGGGTAGATGGGCTGATTAGCCATTCGATTGGCTACACGGTAGAGTGATAAAGCTTTGACAGATTGTGTTATACAGAAACAAAATCCATGGCTCACAGCATGAATAGTTATCATATACTTTAGTCAGAAGCTGAAAGGGAAAGTTTTCACTCGTGGTGACTTTAAAGCTTCTAGACTGAGAAAAGTTTGACCCAGCTCACTGCACTTATCCAGCACATTGGGTAAAAACGATGATGAAAAACTAATAGCACTGGCATACTTGGCCTCAAGTTGCATATAACTTTAAGAAAGCACACGCTCTGACTTTTAATACTTTCCTACCGTTGCTTTAGCACCTGGTAGCACGTCAGCAGGTACATAACAAATCCATTCCCGCTGCCCTGTCTCTTGTCTCTGCAGCCTGGCTGAATTACAGGGCCTGTATTGCAGGATGATGAACACGCACCACTCCTGCTGATGGAGAAATGAAACGCTGCAGTCACCTGCAGACACATATAGTTTGACAAGGAGAGCTTTTAGCACAAAAGGGATAAACAAAAAATGGCTTAGCTTAAAGCATGTCAGTGCTATATAATGTGACAGCCGTCTTTTCAAGAATGATTGCTGACATATGAGCTGACGGCCTCCCGCGTCTTGCTGCACTGCTCCTAGACATCATCACCTTTCTGCATTCCTTCCTGGCTGAAGGAAGTTCTGTAGCTATCGTCAAAATATTTACCATTAGCTGACAATGACGAGTTCTAGAGGAATTTTTTTTAGAACTGTTCCTCAAAAAAAGTAGGAATACCTAGGGCTGTGCAATTAATCGAATTTCAATTTCGATTTTGATTTTGGCTTCAAACGATCACAAAAACAGTGTAATTGACAAAAAAGATTATTACAAATATTTTGTCACATTAAGCTCTGCAAGTATACTCCTATTCCTGATTTTTTTTGCTGCAGCATTGAGTCTTTGCGAGGCTCACAACGCAACCTATGTAAATGACCAGCGACGTTGCTGGCACTTATACATTTAGGAGGTGCCTTGTGTATTTTGTAATTACTGTATGGTAGTGAAATCTACATCGTAACTGGAAACCCCTCTGAAAGGTGAGTTAAAGGTGCACGTCTTAATCTGACGTGCACCTGCCAAGAAATTTAACTACAAGCTGGGTCATGCAGCCCGCAGCAATTCTGATATACCTGTTTAGTGCCATCGACTTCTCCCGTGCATTTCCAGCTACTTTTTCACAACAGTTTTTTTAATTTATCAATGAGGGAATTAAAATCATCATCTCAGTAAAAGGAATAATAATCATAGCATCAATACATCACACCCAAAAAACACAGACCACAAAGAGCGAGGACCCAGAAGGGAAAAAAAAGTCCCAGCATTTTATTTGTTTCTGTCGGCCGGCACCGCATGTAAAACACCGGGACAGGACTGCAAGGTAATTAACACATAAACTAACACAGATTTGCTACACAGTGGCATCTCCACCATCCGGTAACATGACTAATCTGTTCAACCACCTGAAGTTCAAACCCCGTACCTCTTCCAGTATAACTAATATTTGTTGGGCTATAACAGGCCAGCCTTCATGTTCTTGGATTGAGTTACTAACTAAATCAATTAAATATAAACTGTGAATGTACAGTATGCCAGTATGTTGTGGCAGTGCACTAAAATGTGAGGATATTTATTTGGTCTAATTAATTTTGTCCTATTTCTTCTTAGTATTATTAGTCATGATAACTGCTGTTATTTATTTATCTGTACATTTACTATTTGTGTTAAATTTGTAAGGATTTGTTTATTTTCAATTTAGTATTTATTTATTTGTAAGAGATTGTAGAACTGCATTAGTTTTCAAGGTATTCACTGTTCTAAAGAACAGGGCACCAAATGCAGTGTGTTTATAAAGTCAGTGAGTAATCCTGTTAAATAATTTCAGTGTTATAAATTTTATTTATATATATATATATATATATATATATATATATATAGGAGCCTATCCCAGCTGACGTAGGGCGAGAGGCAGGGTACACCCTGTACAGGTCGCCAGCCTGTCGCAGGGCTAACACAGAGAGACAGACAACCACTCACACTCACATTCATACCTATGGGCAATTTAGAGTGACCAATTAACCTAAACCCAGTAACTTCATGTCTTTGGACTGTGGGAGGAAACCCACACAGACACGGGGAGAACATGCAAACTCCACATGGCAAGAGAGAGGCCCAGGCCAAGGTGGAATCAAACCCAGACCTTCTAGCTGTCATTCTAGCTATGAGGCAGTAGTGCTAACCACCACGCCACCCTCCATAATTGAGCAGCCCTAGTAATACCAGGACACGAACAGGACATGGACTCACCCATGAAACTGAGAGACCCTACAGATGCCAGTGGATTCAGAGGCAAGCAGAGTCAAGCCTGCTTCCAGAAACAGTAGCCAGCTGCAGCCACAAGATGGCAGTAATTTAAAGGACGGCGCAAACAGGCAGTGAGAAAAGCTCAGGACAGAACACGTGTTTGAGGTGCAAGGAGAGGGATCACTTTCTCTTTGGTTTTAATTGAGGAGAGTTCAGTGGATAAGCACTGCTCACCTTGCTTGTTCTGACAGAATGCCATTGGTAGACATACACAAGACAGGCTGTAATAGTGAAGGTGAAAATTGTTAAATAGGTAAAAGCACCAAAGCAAAAGCACAGTTTTTTTAAATAACAAAATATTTCCATTAAAAAAATAATAAATACATGGAAAAATGATAATTTTTTGTGTCTTTCACTGCTACACTCATTGTATTACATTTCCTCAGACTTTTCACTATAAAAGCCATTTTGCATCCCCCCCCACTACTGCTTTGCTGTCATCCAGAGACATGTATATATGCACTCTATAGCCTCTTCACCCTTTTTCAATTTCTCCCACCTTTTTTTCCTCTTTTTCCCTTTACAACAACCTCCCCCCGTGTCAAACACCATCTCCTTTGAAGCACTTTATAGAAACACAGTTACAGCTTCGGCTTGTTTAGTTGTGGCAGCTACTTCCCACAAACAGCCCGACTCTGCAGCATAGCTGACATTCAGTGCTTTCTCTCAGCGCTGTTAACCTAACCGCTGCTGGAGCTTAGAAGCTTTTACGTTTTGTGAAGGTAGAGAAACGGTGATCTCACCATCCAAAGGTGAAACTCTCATTTGACTCTGTTTCTTTTTATGCTCAAGCTTCGCCTTGACTCCCTTACGTATCAACATCACGTGTTACATAAAGCGCATGGAGGTCAAAGAACATTTAAATTGAGGAATAAAGAAAACAGCTTGTTAACACCCTTGTGCAGCATCTGCAAAGTTGACATGCATTCATTAGAAACAGTGTCTAATGCATCCGAGTTCAGAGCAGTGGTGTATAATTTAACACTTTCAAAAGGAAGCATAGACTTAAAAGTAAAACACACACAATAGGTATAGTACTTCAGTGTTCTTTGCTTTTTTCCCTCTTCAGTTCGATACTGGCTCTCTTTTCAGTCTATTGTCATGCCTCTGCTGCTCTCTCTGTTGGCCTTCTGCAGGAGCTTATGAACACTGGGTATGCACACAACTCTAGTGTGTGTGTGTGTGTGTGTGTGCGCGCGTGCGCGCATGCATTTGAAAGGCTTGGTGAAAAGGAAAGAAAAGGTGACAAAAGAGAGCATGTGCATTTGTTACAGTCTATCTGCTGTTCTGCTTACTCTGCAAACGCCACCTGATGGATTTTTACTAAATGTTAAAAGAGCAGGGGCCACAGACTGATTCCTCTGGCACGCTCAAAAGGCTTTCTCATGCAGTTATTTGCATTCATTTCATCCGCAGGCAGTGAAGTGCATATTATATTGTGCCACCCGAGCTGTGTGTGCGCACGTAGCGGTGAGAAGGATCATGCACTGTTTAAGCCTCTTCTGTCAGAGGATGTTTGTTAGAACCCACATTCATCAGTGCAGAAAAGAGCAGTGCTGTTTTCTCCAAAGGGCAGGTGTAAACATATAGCCACTGTCTGGAGGATAAACATACTGTATCACTGTTGGGTGAAAACCTCACATCTCTGAAATGTCAGCTGAGCAGCTCTGTTTGACATCCGTGCATTCAGCCTGCCTGAAACTAGGTCCCCTTTATAGGGATGGTTCAGTCCCTGCTGAAACATCCCTGCTGAATTTTTGTTTAATGTGCTTAAATGTGTATTTATTTTATTAGAAAAACTACTATAAGCAAATGGGGAAAAAAATAAGTAAGCTAAACCATGTTAAAAGGGAAAAAATGCTTTACTGCTTGGCATATTCTTTCTTTTTTTATCCTCATTTATAATCTTATTGATTAAGAAATGGCACACACTCGCACATGGAGATGGTATAATTAACTCAAAACATCCATCCATTAACTTGTACTTATCCAGAATCAGGTTAAAGCTAGCTGACTCATTCTCCTCGGCGATAGGTGTTGCCACTCGGAAAAAGTGGTATAGGAGTAGAAGAAGTCCACAGAGAAAGTTTTCTCCACAAAGTCTCATCTTTTTAAGCTGTCGCAGCATCTCCCTCTGCATGATTGAAATGGCATGATTGAAATGGTGGTAAAAACCAACCTGCTCGCAAACCCGCGTCTTCAGCCTGGCTGCGCCATGCACAGAATTCAAGAGGTATATGATGGCGAACTAAAGTAACAACAAAGTGCAGTGAGTGCCAGGAATTGCGATACCACGAGCGGCAAATGTAAACTCAGTATAAGTAGGGTATTGCAGACATCATTCTCCCCGGGAACACTCTCTAGCTCATCCTGCGTGTTCCCAGGCCAGCTGACATATATAATCTCTGGGTCTGCTTACTCAGGAGGCAAACTAACTCTATTCTCATTTCACTTCATTTCATACAGTGTGTTACAATTTATATCTAATTGCTACTTTCAGTACCGAGGGAAACCTCGGTGTTCCTCGCTGGAACAGAAGGTTAGAGTGTTATTTATTATAAACGTGATCTTTCCTCAACCCCAACCAAGGGATTCACGCCAACACTTGAACCCATAGTTTTCACACACAGTCATAGTCAACCATGCTGTATTGCCATCAGTGTTACAGTGTAACACATTACTACAGTCACATTGCATTTTTGTGTTATCAGACTATTTTTTTGGTAGCTCTATTTAAACAAGTTTTTCTGCTATCAGTGAAAAAGATGGCTAGTTTCTGAAAAACAGATGAATTATTGAGAACAAACTATTACCTGATCTTTGTGTGGGAAGTCAGACCAAAAACAAACAAACAAAAAAAAACCATGGCCTGCTTATGAGGGATGGAGATTTAGACTGCATACAGAAACTATCCATTCTTGTGAAAACCTCAAATCTCTATAAATACTTGCAAAGACACCATCCTAACGCAAAGCCAGAAAAAGACCCCCAGATCCGGAATGATGCTCAAGCTGAGTGTATGTTGACCCTTACTAAGCAGCCAGAGCTCGATTTGCAGTTGATAACACATGGAGAGATTGACGGGGTTCTAGCATAGAGGAAATGTAGTAGGGGGAATTTTTTCACCCACTTTGCTCGGCTTTGTGGTAATATATAAATATTTTGCAGACAGCTTTTGCGTATGTCATTCTTGTTAGGAAGGGGAGTTGTGCTGATATGTGGGCATCTTGGACAAAGTTGCAGGTTAATTCAAAAATAAATAACAAGTAGGGTAATGAATTCTCTTCTGCAGGGAGCAGAAAGAAGTAAATAATTACATTTTTGAGTAATGATCCCAGGACTGATTGCCATTTGCAAATTTTGTAGCACAGAGCCCAGAATTTGCAGAGTCATGCAGCACTATTAAGTTGTGATCATGTTTATGGCAGCCCAAGTCTTCTAAAACTCATTTCATTTTTGCTGTCAGTGTATTCTAGCCAGTCCCACACACTGAAGGCCCATTTACTCAAGACAAAGTTACCTGTCCTAACCAGTTCCATTATTTTTTACCAATTTCCCACATGTCAGTGAGGCGCCCCAAACCAACACAACACTGACATTTACCCATGATCCCTTGTTGACTTTTAGGGATTCAAAAAGAGCACCCAGAGCTATGAATCAAATGTCAGCCCTGGCGCTGTGGTGGAAGCGTATCAATATCTGATGATGTATGACTGGCTCTAGGGCCTTTTGGCCACAGCAGCACCCACAGACATGATGCAGAGTCTGGTCCACGCTTAGTCACCAGCAGAGGGAAGGCCTCTGGATAAATGACTCCTTCAGAAGCAAATGGACTCACCACAATGCAAAAGGAAATACAGCTGAATAAGTTAAACAGTCTTGCACTCAGTCATCGAACTTGTTCGGCTTCAAACACAAACAAAAGCAGACAGGAAGCAGATACTTATTTCCAGTGTGCCCTGCTAGACTCACCGGCAGTGAAACACAATGATTTTATTCACTTGAGATGGCATGTTGTTGTATTCATGTAAATTAGTAAGTTTGTTGTATTTTGCATTGCTATTAGCACCACATTGTAAACTTGACAGAACACTATGTCAGACATTGCATGACAAGGGGGGAGGCAGACATGCCTCTGAAAGCACCAGTGTTTCCCCTCATCTTCATCTCTAATCTCTACGCCAAGAGGAAAAGCGGCGCTTGGCAACAGATGTTCACGGGCACTGTTCAAAGGGTGGCGCCGGGGTTTGAAGTCTCGCTGATTGCCAGGGTCGAGCCCACCAAAAAGAGCCACAGCAGTATCTTCAAGCGCAGCAGAGATGGAGGCGCGGCCACCGCGTCTGGGCTGAGGCCGACACAATCGCCCACCCTTTGGAGGGAGCCATCGCAGTGCTTCAGAGGAGCCATTCCACTCTTTTAAGACATGAAAGTCAATTCTAGAGTCTCCCTTCCCCTTAAATGTTTTAAAGCTGTTGCGGCAGTCTCTCCACCTGTCGAAAAAGCAAACAGTTTTCCTGGATTTATTATTTCTGTGGCTTCGCTGTCTGGCATAAAATATTACTGATTCCAGACAGAAAAGCTCTGTTGGGAGATGGAAAATAGAGTTGGACTGATAAATCTGTGAGAAGACACATCATACCAATATATGACTTTTATTAAAAAGTCAGTGTCCCACACCTCTGTAACGACAGAGTCCTTCTCGGACCAGAGCAGGTGAATATTATTTTGCTGTGATCATTTTCTTATATCAGATACCTGGCTTCAGAGATGTGTCAGGAGGTCGTATTAACTGCGAGTTAAGCCAGCACTGCCCTTTACAAAGAAGCCTCTACTCAGCCTTCGGTCCACATTTGTCTAAATGCTGATTCACAAATACAGACATGAAGAGAACAAAGCTGCATCAATGTGAAACAAGCCAGACTGAAATAAATCAGTCGTCCCTTAAATTTAACAAAAAATAGTTTCTAGATATTAACAGTATTCCAGAGCAAATACGCGTCTGTAAATATATTTACTGTTCTTAGTGCATTTTGGTTCACAGGTTCACAGCTGAGTGTGGAACCATGTCCACTTTTCACCCTCAGCGGTCACCATCTTGGCTACCAGCAGAACAGCGACCAGCATTAAATCACTTTCAGCTAGCTAAAGGAGAATCTTTTTGTCGCACCACTGGGGAGACGCTGATGCTAACAAGCTAGCTGACAACTGCAGATTTTCATCAAGTGCTGACACTGTGCAGCGTTTGTTGTTTTTGTGTGTAAAATTGTCGTCTTAAGTGTAAAATAATTCAGTATCAGACGCGCGCTTTGCCCCTTTGTAAATGGCAATAAACATGCAGCGACTTGTCAAATGTTGGATCGTCATTTCTGTTAAGTGGACGGCTTGCCCTGCATGAGTTGAGACAATGCTACTGTGTCAACATTCACTCATTACACAATTAAGTGCACAGTGTACATAGTGTACTACGTGCAGGTGTAGCAGTAGAAGTATCCGTATAGAAACATTGTGTCTTATTTGGCTACATGAAAAACTTTGCAGTCCTCTAATTTAGGTCCCAACATTCAGCCCTAGTTGTTGTCGAGCTCTGCAGCATGCATCAGTCAAATCACGCTAGCGGTTAACTCTGAAGTTTCTGACACACAAACTCCTTCAGGATTAATAACTATTGATTTTTAAAAGTGACTGTTTGTTGCAATTGATAAGCGCTTAATGGAGATCGTCACTCCAAAGTGTCTCTGGGGCAGTACGCCGTCCGCCGCTGCTTCCGTTATTCCTTACTACACATACACGCGCGCACACACACACACACACACAAACTTAGAGCAAAGAGGTTGGTCTCTTTCAGTCGCTCTCTCTGTCTCTCTGCTGAATCATGGGCAAATTAATGGGAGTAGTGTGAACAGCCCTCGGGGGCCTCTGGAGTGGCCTCCTCCTCCACCATCCTCCCTTAGTCAACTATGGACTGTAGATGATAGACTCTTGTTAAATCCTCATGGCTGACCCTCTCATTTCCTCCTCTGTCTCCACACAGAATCTTTTTCTCTCTTCTGAGTACTGCTCTCTCCCTCTTCTCTCTCTCCACCCTTCTCCCCGTCTCTCTCGGGGGTAGGTCATGTTATCTTTTCACGGAAGTCCCTCTGCTGGCCTTTGGTGCATAATGTATAAAGCCGCTGGTGTGTGTTTTACACTGTGCCTGACATTATTAAGTCATTTTAGGCATATCACTGCTTTTATCTCTACCATGGAGGCTAATCAGAGGGGATTTATACCGAAACGACTTAGGCGCGCTCCATCTGTTGTCACCGTGAACCTTTTATTTTTTTCTCCTCTCGCTCTGTGTGATCCCCTCTGCCCTGTGCATATTTTAAAGACAAGTTCAGGAGGAGCGTGTTAACTTGTCTGTGAACTGTAAGCTGAAACAAAATGTGCCATAAAATATCTTTCAAATTCCAGAAAGTTGCTTTGTGACATTAAGACCCTGAAAATGTAACATGCAGTTTTCCACTGAGGTTTATTACAGTAATTATATTTGATGTTATCTAATCAAAAATTAGGAGATAGCTGTGATGTGAATTATTATGCAGAATTGCGGGTAACTTTCACATCAACACCATTTTCTTGGTAGGTTGGCTGGTGATTCTAAGGTGGTGGGTGTAGGTGTGACTGTGAGCGTGAATGGCTGCCTGTCCCTCTGTGTTAGCCCTGCAACAGGCTGGCAACCAGTCCAGGGGTTCACCCCCAGCTCATGCCTTGTTGCGGCACCTGGGTTAGGCTTCAGCTCCTGTGACCCTAAATTGGATAAGAGGAAGAAAGTGGATGGATGGATACAAGGTGGTTAATATTCAGACCAAATCATAGGCATTTCAGGAAGAAAGAAGAAAGCTGATAACAGAAGCTTGCAGGATGAAAATATAAAAAAAGCATCAGAATTTCTTATAAAAACCAAGAGATGTCTAAGGCATGGGTGAGTCCCAACATTTGAATACAAATTAAGCATTCTTAAAGCCGATCTGTAATTTCTTGAGTCTTGGAAGTGTCATTGCTATTTTTTTTTAAACTAATCTTAAGTTAATGTTGCCTGTCTTTGTTTTCAGTCAGACTCTGTAACTTATTTGAGATTAAATCAGAATTGTGTGAAATGTTTTATTGCACATACAGTTTTTAACATGAGCCATTTCTGACCTGAGCAAATCATGCCTATACTTGTGTATAATGTCACTGCGTTGTTATCGATGCTGAAAAGGTACAAATTTGTGCATAAAATTTGTGTCTAATGGTGAAAATTTTCCAAAGACCCCTCACCAGAAAAATGAGTCCCCCCCCAGTGCTCAAACAAAGCCTATGTAGACCTCACTGGTCATCCCCAGACATCTCATACTTATGCCCTAATGGGTCAGAGCTGTTTGGGCTGCACAACCTGCCTATACAATAGTAGGCGGGTGGTTTTAGTGTTCCAGCAGTTGATTAATATGAGGTTTTTCTGTAGTTGTGGCTATATTTTAAACTTGTGAATGTTTTATGTAACTCTTGACTTTTGCCCTGCCATTCAGTGATGGATCAGAAGAGAGGAAACTATTTAGAAGGTGCTGATTTAAATTCAAAAAAAAAAAAAAGCTTTTTCAGGGACCTGGCAAGCATGATTTCCAGACTACAACCACACAAAAACATGGAGCCACAGATGGGCCGAGCCCTGATAGCGTCTATGTTGTATCTGGCTGAGCTTGTTTGATCAGATGAAGAGAATTAAGATTGATAATGAGTTTCAGAGACAGTCATGCATAGCATCTGCCCTTGTTGGTTATGATTCAGTAGCTTCAGTTCGATTTGGCTTGAATGTTGGGGTTTGATTTCCTAAATTAATGTTTGGATTTAGGCTTAAGCGCATTAGTAACTTTGAGCAGATGTAACCAATCAGGAGACATATGAAGGTAGCGGTTATCAAGGGTTGGGTTACACTATTTAACTTTAAATTATCCACGAAAAACAAGTCGGGCCTTTGAAGGGTCACCGCATACATAAGGATGGATGGTGGGCATATAAGCAGGAAAAGCCCTGATCTGACATACAATGTTTTAAAATGGTGGCAGTGCCTGAGATGCAGTACGGTCCAGAAATGACTAAGTGACAAGCAGCTGCAGTTGTGACTCTGAGATGATTCAAATTCCTGAGTGTCAAAATCACACCGTTGCATATTGGCTCTTGGCCTGAGATGGCCGGTTGTGTGTCTCCTGGGACTGCCATCTTACATTTTATATATTCATAGTGGGATTTATTCTCTGTGGACCAGAAGATGGTGAGATAGTTAGAAAATGACCTTCTGCTGGAGATGAAGGTAAACTCAAGTACCATCAAAGTCATTAGGATTCATCCTCTGGGGACAGTGAATCTTTGTACCAAGTTTCATGGCAATCCATCCATTTCACTACTACTATCAGAGGGCGTCAGGCTCATGTGTGCCTGTATAAATGTCTGTATCCAAGTCATTCATTCTGGACCCGCTGGACTTTTTTTAATCCAATGATGTCTGCATCCAGAGTGGTGGACCATCCGATGAACCCACAGGCTGACACTATCCTCCTCAGAGACGTGCTGCTTCTATGGCTAAAAATCCTATCGCACATATTCTAAGTCGCCTCTTGCCCTTGTCATGAATTTGGTTGTACAGGAGCAGTGGATCGTTACAGTAGAACACAGGGATTGATTGCAGCCCCAAGTGGAGAACATCAAAGCCATAATGAACCACTTCTATGTTTAGCATCATCTCTAGAAAGTAGTGTCCTTGGTTTTGGGATGAGGCTATCATTTTCATGGTAGCTCATCCTTGACTCTGATACTTACCACATGCACCAGGCTTGTCGTCTTGGTTTCCACCTTTTCAAGCCTAATGAGGAATCTCTGCTTGAGCTCTGCTTTAGCTCTGCTTTGCTGCTGGAAACCTGTGGTGCAGCATTGCATCTTCCCCTTCTCTCACCCACACTTGGGGAAAGATGGAGGGGAGAGCTGTGGCAAAGACAGATCAAATACACCATCTCTGTCACTCTCTCGCTCTCTCTTGTGCTCCTTCATCTGCCTTTGTTCTCTCTTGCTAACATCAAGCGTGTGGTTTGAAAGGGAAAAAGCCTCTTGTTATGATGACGACGGCCGCATGGTGCAGCCCGGCTGCCTGATCTGACTGACAAGGTCCCGCTGTTCAGGCAGAAAGTTTGACACGTACACACACAGACACACACACACGTACGAGTGAAATCTGTTCCATGGGCTGCATGGCCATCTGGCCATAGCACAGGAAAAGGTTAGATCTGGTTAGAGGCGAGGTGCAAAAGTGTTTCACAGCATTCTCCAAATTTTACACAGTTCAAGTCCTGCAGGTTGCACTTTGTTGTTGTCACATGGCACGACCGCATCTCATACTGTCAACAAAAGGCAAGGCAACAACTGCTGAAAGGAGATCTGAGTGGTGACATATCAGTTTTGTTTTTATTTCCCTCTTATGATACAGATTTAAAGGACAGTAAGAGAAGGAGCAAAAAAGACTTAGGAGTGAGAGCGATGCTTTACATCACATGGAGAACAAACAAGAGGGAAATCTGTCTCACCGTGAGGAGTCTGACTTTTTTGAGAATCTCAAAAGCCCCCAGAGGCAGCGTTTCCACCAAATGAATAGATATCCATTTTCAAAAGCCTCATGCTTGGCGGCAGGCGAGGGACGGGGAAAAGGAAGGCTGGGCTGGTGGTGGAGGCACAGGGTGGGGGTGTGGGGGGATATCTAGGCAGAGGGCAGACACTATTAAAACTCGGGAGAATGAATTGTTAAATACCTCTATAAAGAAATATAAGACATGGCCCCATTTTTATGCTGCCTGTGCTGCTCTGCAGGCGGGTGATAAGGTGGTGAGGGTGGTTGGTTGAAGTGTGTGTGTGTGTGTGTGTGTGTGTGTGTGTGTTTCCCTGGGGGTGGGGTAAAATCATGCGGTGATGTTCATGTAGGAGTGACACACATGGACACAGACGATCAACATGGCTGCCTCAGTTTTACGCACCGTTTCACCAGATTAACCGAGGTACGGTGTGCAGAAGCACATGGGCGGCATTACGGAGGGCCTTAAAACACAATCGGTGATGAATCTGGAGTCTTCTGTCATTATTTCCCTTTGGGGGGGGCACACCACAAAACAATAAATTACAAAGTTGAACTTTTTTTTTCCTCCTCTCAATACACATTAACATGTGCCATCACGCCTTGACAGCACACACAGACTTCTAGGTCAAGCAGCAGCGGAGAAAATTTTCCTGTTGACATTTTGTGTTTCGGGCACAATACTGACTTCAGAGGAAAAGGCAGCAGGAGGACTGATGGTGAATTCCCACATTACCTTGGAGAAAGACGCCAAACTGTTTACATGCACAAACAATTCCGGGGGGGGGGTGCAATGGTTGGATGAACAGAACAAAAAAGTGATTCTCATCTACATATTAAGCATTATTCTTTATCATGATCCAGGTTTCTGAAAATTATTTTGAAAACCAGAAATTTGCAGACATGCTGAGTCTTTTTCCTGTTTTTTTTTTTTTGTGGCTTAAAGGAGCCATTATTAGTCTTTTGACAGTAACAGTATTCAAGTGCATTCACGCAGAGTGCTGTTGTACTATGCAAAGTGCACAGTATTATTACACCATTATATTATGTGTATGCTGTGTAGTATTCTTTTTTGCATCCTGCTTGCCCAAACCAAACAGCAACTAGCTAGCTAACCAGTGGGAAATCTAAAAGAATGATCACACTAATGTTGATGTTGCAATCATGATGTATATAGTATTTGGTCATAAATCTGGCTACAATATTAGGTTAAGTTCCTTTTATGTCATGTGTTGTCAGGTTATTGCAGCTATGATGAGCAACTTGTCAATCAGCAAATTGTATACTGCACAAACTGAGAAGTCATTGGAGCTGAGCTGCACAGATCACAGGGGGTGACCGCTAGAGGGTCGCCAAAGGTTGCTGACTGATATAGTTGCAAAGAGGCTTGAATGTGTCTTAGAGCAAATAGAGTGAGAGGTCACTGTTTCACTTTTTAATGTTGCTTTGTTACTCAGCTCCCCCTCCTGATTTGGACTGATTGTGATATTGCTGCAGTAAATCTCATCCATCGCAGCTGCAGATGTTACTAAGTAACTGCTGCTGCCTGTCTCCCCAACCCTCGGGATGCCCGGGGGAATTGCCAAGTAAATTGGTCAGAACTAATGCAGCAAAGACACCAGGTGGGCAGAGAAACACAACAGCCACTACAGCAGTTTCCTGAGATGCATTCTGAGTGGCGCTTACATCAGTTACCTGAGACAGATTTTGAATACCAAATTCCCCAGACGTAGCTATACTGGAGCGGCGCTAACCTTGATGTTCATCTGAAAGCAAGCCACCCGGCCCTCCTCTCGCTGTGTGGCAGGTCACACTGCTCTTCTCTCTGACTGAGGAGTGAGATCCTTGGCCTCATTTTTCTGCCACATTAGGCCCACACTGAAGGTGGCACTCAACTCCCCCACTGAGGAATGAGTGTGTGCGTGTGCATGTTCCTGTGTGAGGAAAATGATAGGGGGGGAAGTGTACAGACAGATGTATGTATTTAGATGTTAGAGAAACAGAGGAAGATGGAGAATAGAAGAAGGGTGCTAAAGCTTGAAGATCACTGCCTGTTTTTCTTGTTGAGTCAGGTAATGCAGATTAGATTAGATTATGCTGTTTCTATGTGGAAATTATAGGTTCACAGTCACTGTCGGCTTCTTGTTCCTGGCACATCACTGCCCTCTATCACAAACCAGCCAGAGAGACAGAGAAACCTCAGTGCAGAATGAGGAGGAGGACAAAGAGGAGAGGAAAGGACTGAAAAGACAAGGAGTTAAAAAGATGAGAAGAGAACAAGGAAGCACGAATCGTCAGAGACAGAGAGAGAGTCGAAAGGGACGAGAGGAGAGAGCTAAAGGAGACAAGGAAGAAGCAGGAGGGAGGGACGGAAAGCTGGGCTGTTTGCCAGGGTCTATTCCACCTTTGCTCTCCGGGCCTTTCTGAGCTGCCACCTTCTCTCACCTCTGTAATGTCATCAATGAAAAGGCCTTTAGGAGGGATGGAGGACTTGACTCTGGGTTCAGAGCGTGCCCGACACCAGCTGACGCTGCCAAGCCAAGCAGGATTCTGTTCAAATTAATTGGATGTCACTTTCAGGAGCAAGAAACAAGGCAGTGTTTTTTTTTCCCACAGATTTTGTTACTTGTGTTGCTGTGTAGAATCTGAGCAGTTTGCAGGACTGGAGCTCATGAAACCCAGCAAATAATGACAGCGCAAGGCTTTTTTTCTTTGTAATTATTATTATTATTATTATTTTAACTATGGAATTTTGATTATTGAGTCAGGATAAATTTACATAAATGCTGTCAAAGATTGAAAGATTTCCCCTCAATCTTTGACCAAAAATATATTTGATTTATATTTTGTTAGCTTTAGTCCAGGTTGTTCTTCATTTCTTTACTGTAGTTAAAAACTTGCTACAGTGACCTGGATGAGAGTTATGCTTTTTATGTAGCACCTTCTATGTGTCATTTACCAAGCAACAGGTGTTCCACCCATAGCTGGTATTTAATTTAGACTTTAAATCATGTGTCTGTCAGACCCTGATGAAATTGTTACACATTGAAGATAGAGAGCCTTGGATTGTTTTCTTTGGTTCTAGTGTCACCCTGTGACATACAACCAGTTAGCCCTCCCTCCTTTGTAAACTTTTATATTTTAACATGTTTTATAATCGCTAAGTAATTTGAGGCAACAGCTGTCAGTATTTTAGTGCACAGTTAATATAATTATAGCTATTCATATCTCTGGTGAGGTGAAAGAAAAAGGCTCCGTGTCCAAGTGTGTCTGCTGTACTGACATGAGAACACATTAGTGAATATAAGCTGTTTCTTATTAGCCTCAACACAACAGGTTGGAGCTTCTGAGAACAGAGAAACTTCTTACTGTTATTCCTCAGATGCTGCAGGTCCCTGGGTAGGGCTGGATGTATTAAAGGTACATATTGTTAGTTAAAAAGTGAGTTGTTGTAAATGTGTCTGTTGTGTTGAAGAGAGATCAGCTGAAGTTGAACTGTGGCAGGACTGAACTTTTGTGTGACACCTGTTTGTACCAAAGCAAAGCTGTCGATTTACTGTCGATCTATATTCCTGTTCTCATCTATCGCTCTGGATAGTGGCCAAAAGAATAGCATCGTGGATGCAAGTGGCAGAAATGAGCTTTCCTTTAAAAATAGGGTGGGGAGCTCAGTCATTTGGGAGGGGCACAGAGTAGAGCCACTACACCTTCACATCAGCGGGAGCGGGTTGAGGTGGTTCAAGCATCTGATAAAGATGTCTCATTGGTGAGGTGTTTCCAGCATGTACTACTGGGAGGAGGGAGACCCAGGACATGATGGAGGGATTACATCTCTTGGCTGGCTTGGGAACACCTTAGTGTCATCCCAGTCAAGCTGGGGCAGGCAGCTGGGGCGAGGGATGCCCAGACCCGAACCCAGCTAAGCAACAGAAAATAGATGGATATCTTTCAAAGTGAGCATGCTAGACCTTATGTAATACCTGAAGATGGTTTTGCGAGGCGTTGTAGCGCCCAGTCTACCTTCAGTCCAACATGAAAGAAATCAGTAGAACCACGCAGAAACGATATTCTCTGCAGCTTCTCTAGCAGATCATCATGCGAGTTGACTGGATGATTTCCACGGCAGCATTTGACAGTGCAGACAGACCTATCTGATGCCCACGTTCTAGAAAAATTAAAGGAAGTCGGGCTAAGAAACAAAAGTCTTTGTAGTTCCGAGCTGTCTGTTTTTTGAGTTGTTAAAAATAAGTATTCTCATCTCAGATGTGACCCGTCACCTGACTGTTAGCTTAGAAGCTCAGCGCTAAGTTATTCACTGTGATGACTTTTCACCACTCCTTTCTGTTATTTTCTCCAACAAAGCTTCGGGCTGACACCAGTGTCAGAGCGGCAATATGTCTGTGTCCATACATACACACCCGCACACCACCCGCCACAACACAAGCTGTGAGCACCTCTGCCGCCAGTTCCTACTGTGAGAGTATTTCACAGCCCTGACGAGGGCTATAATGTGCAATATGCTCACTAATTCATTTGCTCTCTTCGCCTCTTTTGCCCTTAATCTCTCTGCTGCTCTCTCACTCTGTACATCTGTTACTGTGGCATCTGTTGATGTCCTTTTAGCCACCGTAGGCTCAATCTGTCCAAAGGGCCCACTCCGCTGCCACTCTTTTGCCATCTCCCGGTGATCCGTTTATGCTCTACAGTTGGCGTGGAGGCTGGTTGGAGATTAAGCCCTTAATTACTACTCGAGTAAAGAGCATTAAAAATTCCAAGGGGTGTGAAAGCGATGCACATGCCTTGGCAACATCTGGTGAACAGTGTGGATTTAGCGGGTGTCTGGTGAGAAGCGTTGAGTTCGACTGGAGAGGATGGAGGGATGTAAGAAGGAGCATCGTTTTATTGATACTTTGCATTTTGAATCGAGGAAATGATCGTGTGAAATGTGGTCAGATTGAGATGCGGAAACAGGAAGTTTTTAGAGGGCCTCCAAATGGCAGATGGCGGAGGAAATGAGAAGTGAAAAATGGTGTCCAGCACGGCGATCCACTCCAGTGAAGTCAGACAGGAAACAATGATCTGGGACAAGTGTCAACATCTTTTATTTTGGGAGATGCTGGCAGAAACAATAGGAGAGTCGATGACCGCATATATCCAACTCATCTGGTGTTAAAGTTAACAGTTGCTCAGTGAAAACTTTTACATTTGCGTTACAGTTGCAACACTACTTGGTTGGATAATGTAAGTAGGTAAGGTTACATAGGGAAGAGTTTTTTTATGCCATCATTGTGTCCCTTTAACAAGTTAACCTGATGAGGATATAATGATTAAATTCACTGTGTGTTCATTGTTCACCATGCATTGTTCTGCTTTCCTCTACACATGTGAAAGTGAACGTGGGTTCTCACCTCAAATAGCGCCTGAAACACTCATGGCTACTAGGTAACAGTGATTTAATAAAACTGTGTTGGAAATCTTTTTTTATAATGATGCCCAAAGAGCATTTAGAAGATTTCTCTATGTGCTCATAGCTAAACAGGTAAGTTGGCTTTTAGGAGCTAAACCTCATGCTTATTTACCTGAACAGGTTAGCGACGTGCAGCAAATTTCAACCTGGGTAGTCAGTCTCCACAGCTTGTATCCAGTCAAAATTAAGGGAGCAATTGTGTTTTTCAGGACTTTGCTGATTCAATATTCCACTTGGTGAGGGAGAAGTACCGGTCGCTGGTGGGCGGCTGCAGTCCTGCGCACGCTCGGCACAAATCCCTGGCAGGCATCGTAATGACCCGAGGTATGGCAAATTTCATTGACTTTTATATATCACTTTGAATTATTGAAGTGGTGCAATATAAATTGAGACAGTAAGGGGGTAAAAAAGAGGGAGGGAGGGAGCATCAGAAAGGGGTGGGGGAGGGATTGTAGATTTAGAAAGAAATGACAAACTGAGGGTGAGAAGAGAGAGAAAGTTTCTACTCCATGCTGTACCTTCCACCCGTGCATGAGAGTATACCTTCCTGATGAATTATTGACTGCTTAGAGTCTCTGAGGAGAATGAGACATGGTAGTGAATGTCAGTCATCCTCGCTGCATACTGGACTTCCAGTGCTCAAGGAGCTTTGACAGGAGTTCCAGATGCCACAGTGGGAATCTTAACTAGATCACCTTAATGTGACGGCGTGACTCACTGAAGGAACAGTAAGTAGGAGGAGGTTTCAATCTGCTTTTCTCCTAAAGTGTAAAACAATAAGTTCCATTACCAGACATTTACATTACTACATCTCTGTAATTCAGGAGTGCCGTTTGTTGCATTAGATCAGGGCCTCCCACACACAGACGTGTAATTTCTGCTTCAACACACGCATAGCACGCAGCACACATCCACCTGAGGACAAGCTCACTTTAAATTTGTATAAAATAAACAGTCAGGTTTCTTATAGAGAAACTGCACAGTGACATGAATGTAAGGTCAATCACAACAAAGGATACTGGATATTAGCTCGCAAGTCATTCTTTAACTATTGTTAAATGTTATTACTGTAAATGGTTGGCATTTGTTAGCTTAAGCCGTTAGGACCTCATCATTGGTCGCTTTGCGCTCCACCAGCGACATCATCACACATCTGTGCTCGCTGTTACGGCGCGGGTACTCGCTGGTATAGAGAAGAATTAGTCGAAACTGGAAGCAAAGAAGCTTTTTTCCGCAAAGTCTCATTTTCTCAAACTGTTACAACGTCTCCCAATCTGTGAATCTCTGAGCTCCTGTACTGATATATCACTAAAAACCGACTGAGGCGACAGCAGCACAGCGTGCCAGGTTACAAATGACATCAATTTGACGTCAATTTTGTCGTACAATGTCATTCGACAGGCACCGGTTGACGGGTATAACGGAGCCCTTGTTTTAGACAGGCGAATGTTTTGATGTTTGCAACACTGAGGAAGCTGGCCAATGTGTCCATGAGGCTTCTTGTTCATTGGACATAAGACTGCTTATTCTGTTATTAACTGTTTTTTATTTCTTTGATTTTACCTATGTATAAAAAGATTGAGGTTCCACTATGAATCCTCAAACTAAACGCATCTGCTGCCGAGTGAGGCTGGATCTGACTGAGAAATCTAATAGGATGTCACTTTGCAAGCTAACATGTTAGAGGCATCCTTTATCTTCCTTTACCTGAGAGCACAAACTGCACACAGAGAGATCCCGGCCAGATAGTGGATTCAAACCCAGGACCTTCTCGCTGGCAGGCAAGAATGTGAGGCAGTAGTGCTAACCACCACGCCACCATGCTGTAATAATTACAGAGATTTCTGTGTTACACAGTCACAGCCCAGGATATTTCCAGGAGCAACATTATTGTGCATATTTTTGTGACAGGCAACAGATTTGGTCTATCATTTATTATTATGTTATGTTGTGGGACAGTATGGGTGAACTTTCTCACTTAACCTGTAACAGACTGCTGTTCTTTTTATTTAAAGGGTAGGTCAACCAATTTACATATAAAATTATCATTAAAAAATGAATAAAATTGGGGCCATTTTGCCTTTATTGTGCATTCAGTAGTGAATAGCATACAAGTAACAAAAGAGGATGTGCTTTGCTTTGACACATTTTATTCACATATATTAGTAAACAAACTAATAACTTTCGCCCCAAGAAATGAAAGTTAACCTGAGATAAACAACTTATGCAGCAGTATTATATGGGAAGATATATAGTAAAAGTCATGGTACAAAACACAAGGCTTTCACTCTCTGTGGGATGTACTGTAATATAAAAATGACCGTACACACACATGCACACACATAGGTGTCTTATCTGCCTGTGTAGCTGCAGGCTGCGGGGGTGGAAGGGTCAGTGAGAAGGGATTGGTATCTCAACTGTCTTTGGAGTGCAGCAGCTCATCAGTTTAGACTTCAGTGAGGCCGGCGCTCATCCTGACCTAATCCAAACCCTCTCCTCTCCTCTGCCTCCCAGTAATTGCTTCTGTTTGTTTATTAATAGCACACATTATCTTCAAAGATCCAGACATAGGGCTGCCAAGTATTCGCAGTAAGGCGGCGGCAGCGGCAGCGGTGTGGTGGCCAGAATCCGTGCAGTCAGACACCAAACTTGACAGGAACACTGGGGAGTCCTGTTCTGCACCCCTCCCTCCTTCTCTGTCTCTCTCTGTGTCTCATGCCTCTGCTTTTGCCTCAAGAATATTAATCAGGGTCCGTCTTTAAACTGTAGACACCCCACCCCCACCCTTGCTGGAGTCCCACTGAGACATTTGAGCTTCAACCTGAGTGAGATTAGCCTCACCACCAGGCTGAGAGTTCCAAGACGCCCACCAAAGTAAACTGCCAGAACGCATTGTCAGAAAGTGTGGAAAATCTCATTTGAATCCATCTGAATAGCATCGGCTGTCTGGAGATGGGGAAACAGTACTTAGATGTGTTCGGGGAACACGGAAAATCAGGAACGTCCATATGTAAAGATTTGTTTGTTGGGATGGAGCGAGAAAGGCTTCCTCTGAGGCTTACCCCAGGGACTGAGAGAAGAGATGATAGCAGAGGGTTTCAAACGAGTTGATTACAAATGCAAGTTGCTTCTAAGTCTCCGTATCCATTTTCAAATGGGGATTTTTCTCTGCTCTTAATCTGGTTTTATGGGTGTTAAAAATTTTACCATTTAACAATCACATCTGACAGCAGAGCAGAGATGCACCCAGGATTTGTTGCAGCAGGGAGAATTTCGAGAGCTCCAGCAGCATTTCACAAAGACAACCTTATATGTTGAGAGCGGTTTCCTGTTAAAGCTAATAAAGATTCAACAGGGTGCATTCTCTACTCTTGCCAAGTTGTGTGTGTGTGTGTGTGTGTGTGTGTTTTTCTTTTCCCCTCTCTCCTGCTGCTGAGCATTTTCAGAGATTTGCTGCGATTCAAGCAACACGGGTTGGATGACATTCAGTGTAATCACCCAACATCTTGTGATGAAAGAACACATGAAAGATAGGATTTACGAAGCACAACCTAAATGGCATATAAATGAGTTGACTAAAAGTTGACCTTGAGAGCTTATTCTGCTTCAGAAGAAAACGTTTTAATGTCTGCGTTATGGTGCTCAGAGATAATGGGCAGCTTATTAGGAAACATTTTCCCTGTTTTATAACCATAGAGAATAAAGGGATTCTGATAATCACTTTCCAGCGTCTTTGAGTTGCAGTTGGCATGTGTAATAATGGATCATTGCAAAGTTCACGGTCATGTCACTCCCTGTGGTTTCTTAGTTATTGGCTGTAAAGTATGCTCAGCGATTTGTGCTCACTTTTTTTTTTTAACGTCAAACATGTAATAGCTTTTTTTGTTGAAGCTTTATATGTTCTGGAAAAATTCATAGCAGCTTACTGACAGGCAGTTTAGGTTCCTGCTGTATTTTGCTGTTTTTTTTTGTTTGTTTGTTTGTTTTTTTGGGGGGGGGGCATTCTAGTAGATGAGTATTCAGATCCCATGCTCCAAAAATAGCAGTACAGCACTTTACAGATACGGGCTGAGAAATTAAAGGTCTTGTATTTAAAGTTTAATTTAACTAAAAGTAAAGCAGGATCATCACCAGAAAGCATCAAAAATGAAAGTTTTTATTATATTTGTGTGTCACTTTTGCTTACCTGCGCTCCATCTAACAGAGTAATTGTGATTAATTGACTCCTGCGACCATGATGGGCCCTTCAGGAGCTGCTTTAAATGGGAGCACTGTATTCTTTCACACTATATTAAAGCGCCAAAACACTGGACAAACATCACCACCTGTCACATCTTACTTGCGCTAGTGTTATAAACAACAATGGAGGAGAAGTCAGTACAGCGGTTTTCTCAGTATTCGTGCATGCACCAAAATTAAATCCCCAAATGATCACAATGTTGATGTAAAAAAAAAATGATGCTTAGAGGAATACTGAGTTCATTGTTGGTCTGCCAGTCAAGCTGCAGGCAGCTAGAGTTGGGTACATGTTACTTATTCCACATCATAGCAACCAAAGTGCCTCAGCTGAAGAAATGCTGTGCCTCCAACACGCTCTGAACCGCTCCCAGCTGGGTATTTTCAGAAGAGTGCACTGCATTTTCAGCTGACGGAAAACACTTTGGTGTACCTGAAAGTCTGTGTCTCAGCTCTACACCTGTAGATTGAGTGGAGCTGCTGTTTTAACTCAGGTTTTTTGGGGGGGGTTTTCCCCACGTGTGTTACTGTTGACATCGATGACCTTATTGAATCACGCTATTTTCCAGCCTCGCGGAAGGAGAGGCCTGGCCTCATAAAACAAAATATGAATTTAGCGAAGTTGTGCGATCTGAACAACTGTCTCACAGTCTGGTGCAGCGCTGTGTAATGTAGTGTGATGCAGCCTGGTGGTGAGAGGCCATTTTGCCAACATGCAGACAGATCGAGTGGAATGGACCATATTGTGTGTGTGTGTGTGTGTGTGTGTGTGTGTGTGTGTGTGTGTTGGGATGGTGGGGTAATGCAACATTAAGCATAAACACACAGGAAGTGCATACAGTAGCGTTATGATAAATGCATTGACTTACATTCTGATGGAAGAATAAAACAACCTGGTTCAGCAAAAATGCGTCTCACTCTGATTTCCTTTGTGACTAAAGCGCTGCTGTTCATCGGAGACTTTGAGCTCTGCGTCTTTAGTCGTTAGTTCTCAGAGCGGATACAACAGAGGGACATCCTGTTCTGCTTTGTTAAAGGAGACACAAGCCTGAGTGGCACAAACATCCAGGCAATGGTGCACAATTTGTGCGTGCAGGGCATAGTTTTGTGGCACAGGGACATTAGGAAAAGAAATATTTTAATCTTGACACGAGTCAAGACCAATAAAATGAACTCACTTTTACAGCACTCAAGCAATTTTTCTGACAGATGGAGCAGTGATACGCCACAAACGCTTTTCGCAAGAGGAGATCAGAATCCCTACAGCTGACCATAGTATTCAGTCAAATAAGTTAAACTGCCCAACTTAGCCTCAGCTAAGGCCAGTTATAATCTTGACTGTGATTTGTCTGGGTGCCAATCACTTGAATATGAGTGCAATTTTCTCACACTTTTGACCTGGCAGGCCTGCACAAATTCCCTTTAATTCCTGACAGGGAAATTGCACTGCTTTACTTGATTATTACCACTCCTTCTACCCCACTTTCCCTCTGTGTAGGCTAAGTCAAGTTCAGGAACAGTAATCAAAATACCATTTAAGAAAAAAACATACCTGTATGCACCTGCCCGAGAAGGCTCACAAAGTGCCTTCTGGGTTGCCATAGTGAGGCGGTGTGTGCTTTGTTTTCCTGTTAAAGGCCTCTGACAGCAGTGGTCACTGAGTAGTATAGTGCAGCTGCCATAATGAGCAGTTCCAGGTCTCACTCTGATGTACATGCTTTTTGAAAGTGCTGCTATCCTGGGGTGTGACATCTTTGAATCACCAGTAATCAACAGATGTATTTGTGTGTGAAGAGTGCCCCGGGCCTTTGAGTCTGCTCTACCTTGTTCTTTTTGACCGTCTCGTTTTGTACATGTGAGATGCGGCTGATTATTCTTGGTTTAAAAACAGCATACTGCCTGTGTGCTCTCTGCCCGACTCTCTCACTCTCTCTCTTTCATTCATTTCTCCTCCTCCTCCTCCTCCTCTTCTTTCTCCTGCAAACTGAAGGCAACCTCGGTGCCAATTTCATGGGAGGGTAGCGAGCAGCGCTGCAGAAATTATCCACTGCAAAATTGATCTAAACAATCGCAAAGTGGAACGGCAAGGAAAAGCAGGAGAATGAAATTGGGAGAGTCTGTTACCTTTTTGAACTTGCTTTATCACTGAGAAGAAATTGGGTTGCATTGCTTACAGGGAATGTCAATAGCTGAACTCATGATATAGAGTTTTTCATAGTACTGTGCAGTCATACATATTGTATGTTTTACTGGAAATTCAGAATTTTAAACCTACTTTATTCCACCGTTAGTTGGATGTTTCTTTTTTTTCAGAAATCTGCTTTAATATCTTGATCGAAGCTCAATTGATACATTTGATCAATTGCAAAAAACTGCACAAGATGATGTGTTTCTGAAACTCTGCGTATAGCACATGCATAATATTGTGTTGGTCCCCTTTTGCTGCCTAAACAGCCCTGAGGGCCAACACAATATTAGGCAGCTGCAGCAGCTCGCCTGTTGGATCAGACCACACGGGCCAGCCTTCGTTCCCCAAGTGCATCAGTGAGCCTTGGTCACCCATGAGTCGCTGGTTCACCACAGTTCCTTCCTCATACCACTAACCACTCCAGACTGGGAACACCCCCGCAAGAGCTGCAGATTTGCACTTATTACCATAAGAGTCCAGAAAACAAAAGCTCCCTTACCAGTGTGTTAAGCATAGTGAAAGATTTAGCAGCCAATATTTTCTTCAGAGGTTGGTAGAGACCAAAGGAGGAGCAAAAAATGTTGGACTTCTTCTCGTGGCCCAGTGACTAATGCTGCCATGTATCTGTGGGATGTGTACTGTAAGTAAGCAGCCGTTTGCCTAAAAGGCCTAAAATGTGTCAACCTAATAATGTGACAATATGTCAAAGATGAGTTTGCTTTTACTGCAACCAAGAAAATCTGATCATGTATTGAAAACAGTGGCTGGAGTGTGCTCCACTAATCTGTGGAAACAAGTTAAATGATTTCAGTCTGCCTGCAAAACTAGGACACTGAACAGAACAATACAGATTCCCTTCCTTTGATACAAATAGTAAAGAACATTAATCTCAGGTTTTCCTGTCGTGACTTTGACAATATTTAAAGAAAGTTTTTCAGTGCATTAAATTTTTAAGTCAAATTCTATTTTCAGGTTTTCTGCTTTCTGGAGTAAAAGTTGAATTTGTTTCACCTTACCCAGACTTTCCCTTTCTTCTTCACTGTTCTGTTTTTTTCTATAACTGCACACACACACACACACACACACACACACAGTCATGCACCCCCCCTCTCCCGTTCAGCTTTTTTTCCTCCCCTGCCCTCCTTCCTTCTCCTCATCACTGAAGGTGTCAGGACTCTAACGCTGCAGTGCCATCTGGGCCGAGGCTGATAAAAGCTCATGTGCCGGTCCGGCGATGCCTGCAGGTCTGCCAGAAGCCAGCGAAGCCTGACTTTCAGAGGCGATGGGAGAGATTTGTGGCAGAAAGGAAGGAATGGCAAGCCGTGAGCGTGCTGATCCAGCGCCCCCGCCACCACTTGCCCTCCTCCCCCCTCCTCTGCACGACCTCTGTCTATCTGTCAGTCAGTCACATGGGCCCGCACTGGCCTGAATCCTCACTGAGAAAAAGTCTTTTTTTGTTAAAAGAAAACCAACACGAGACGGGATGGCCTTTTGATCGGCGATCTCTCTCGTAGCATATTTTCATTTCTCATTTCTCTTTCGTGTCATATCATCGCAAACAGAGTTAGTTGGAATCTGATTCTCATAGAGGTACCATACTGGAAATTTCAGATGATGCTGTGCAATCACTTTTTTAGCACTTACAAAACCAGATTATGGATAAAGCAGATTCCTTCCTTCTTCTCTGGACTACCAGCCTGCTAACTTTGCATCATTTCAACAGAAACACTGACAGATGTATCTGCTCGTTTCGGGAAGTAGAGATAATTTCTACGGTTAACCAAAATGAGCAGCAGTATACTGTAGTTTGCTACCTGAGTAGATTTTAAAGTTGGTAGCAGCTACCCATGTACAAGTAGTAGTGTAAGGCAGTCCACAGTCAAGGAGTTTGTTCCCTCCTCTTTCCCTTACATAGTGCGTCACGTGTAATGCATGCAGGACGCTGACTGGTTAAGAATGTTCTATGGTCGTGAATATAGACAACCGATACTTTTTTCTTGTGTTATTAAGGTTACAGACGGCACTCACGGCTCATCGCATGGACAGTGCAAACTTGCTGTTCTGTGCCCGAGCCAGAGCCCGCTGCCTTCCCTGATGTAAACAGCTGACTGTTCTGTACTGACCTGCTGACGTTGCAGTAAAGTTTGTAAACTGAGGATTCCTTGTCGTGCGAAGTTTTTCCACCCACGTCATCCACGCGAGTGTTCGAACTCACTCCCAGCTGAGCACAAGCACGACAACTGGTGTCAGAAGTGGGATGTCCATACCTGTCACGCCTGGCGTAAATAAATAAAATAAATTTAAAATACAAACATTAACAAGAGTAGCCCATTGGGAAACTTACAGAGCTATTCTTGGAAAAGCAAATATGTTTGGTACACCAGAGCATTTGGATCATATTCCAATTGCGAAAAATGCCAGACATGACAGGCTTTAAAAAAAAAAAAGAAGTGGGATGTCCAAAAAACTCCTGAGTACATCAATCCGGTGGGGAGAAGCTAACTAGCTGGCTGGCGAGATTCGAGAGCTAATGCTACAGTAGCCCTGCCGTCATTGTGTGAGCTACTTCCTGTCGGCCATTACGACTGTCCTTCACAATAAAAGCCCCAGGAAGCTTAACAACAAGCAAGTAAAGAAACAAGATAAAAAGGAGAAAATACATGATACAAAGGACAATATTGAAAAACAAATAAACCAAAAAACAATCTTGTGGACAAGAGGATAATAAAATGACTGAAGAGCTGCAAGAAGCTTCAGCAGGATCTCCTGAGTCTGACAGAGCCCCAAAATGGTTACAAGCTTTGCTGGATAATCAAAATCAGCAGACTAAGCAGCTGCAAATGATGCTTAACCCTGTCCTGACACACATAACAGGGGGAAACCCAGTTACACAGCAAGTCACACCACCTCTTGCTGTTCCTAGTGGCAATGGGGATGAAGTTGCACCACATCACACATGGGATAGGCATATGCCAGAGCCTAGTGCTGCATCTTCGGCTTCTTGGGGGATGCCTGTAAGACCAAGAGATCGTGTTGGGGGCCCCTTTGCGGCCGAGCTGGATGTAATCAGCCAGCGGGCTCGCAACTCTGGCCCAACCAGGAGGGGTGTCAATCCTGAACCTGATAGTAGACAAAGAAACAGTAGAGACCCTGAACATGAAGCCCAGCGCCCGTCTCCCTATTATGAGGGGCAGAGGGTGAATAGCTCTGGCCACAGCAGTCAGTACACTCTGCAGGAAGTGCATCGGCCTAAACTTGCCACGTTTGATGGAAATGATGACTGGGACTCGTTTTTGTTGCCATTTGAGCGCCTGGCCAGGAAGTATGGGTGGAGTACTGCAGAGAGAATAGACAGACTGCATGACTGCTTGAGGGGAGCTGCAATACGCTATGTCTGCTCGCTGCCAGAACGCACCAGAGAGGATTATGTCCTCTTAGTGGAACAGCTCACTCAGCGTTTTGGAAAGAGGGATCCCCCTACCACAGTGAGGAGGAAGTTGGGAGAGCTTCGCCAAAGTAGGGAGACATCAGCTGAGTTTGCCGGAGGAGGTGCGACGCCTCGTCACCCTAGCATACCCAGGGGTGGATCTCGAGTTGCAGGATCAACTGGCAACTGATGCCTTCCTTAAGGGCCTAAGAAATCAGAAAGTGGCCTATGAAGTTATGAACCAGGACCCGTGCTCCCTGGCAGAGGCCCAAAAGTGTGTAGAAGCCCATGAGCATAACTTCAAAGCTACTATAGGACGCAAAACAGAGATAAAGAGCAGGACGAGGCGTATTTCTTGGGCTGAGGATGGGGGCATCTGTGAGGATTTCCCTGCTACTTCTCGTAGAGTGCAGACCCCTCAGTATGTAACCAATGATCAGTTTGCTGTGCTGGCGGACCAAGTCAAGGCCCTTGTTCACTCAGTGGGGGACCTAAAATTGCAGTTTGACCAGTTTCAGTCTACATATGGAGAGTGCCAGCAAGCTAGAGCAAAAATACAAGATCCCCAGCCATCAGAGAGAAAACCAAACCAGCAGTCACATGCAGTACAGCAGAACACGCACCCAGTCACCAAGCCCAAACCGTGAAGCAGTTGGCCCATGTTTTAAATGTGGGGAACAAGGACATTTCCGAAGGGACTGCCCGAGGTCACCAAGCCCAACAGTTGCCCTTAGGCATGGTGACAAAGACCCAACTTCAGATCACCAGCTACGAGGGCTGCAAATTAGCAGCACCAGCACCAAAGGTGAGAGTCTGCAGATTCCTGTGACTGTAAATGGCATTCCAACACAGGCTGTGGTGGACACTGGAGCCCAAGCAACCGTAATCTCAGAGGAGCTGTATCAGAGTCTTTCCGGGGATGATCCAACAAGCCTACGTAATACTTACCTTCTGAATGCAGGAGTAGGGGATGGCATGGAGGCAAGAAGTGGACTGGACATCACCTTTGGGATTGCATCTAAGACCATCAAGTGGAATGTGCATGTAGCACCTATACGCGACTCTGTCCTGCTGGGCTTGGACCTGATGAAGGCGCATGATGTTGTTATCCACACCCGTGGCAAGGTTTTCATTGGTAACGAACTGGTACCTTCCAAAATAGTAAGAGAGGGTGGGTCAGACTATTGCGTTGCCAGAGTGACCTTGGGGGAGACCACCACCATACCACCTGCCTCTGAATGCGTGGTGTGGGGTGAAGTGGATGACCCAAGGCCAGGTGTTCCAGCTGTGTTAGAGCCTTTGAACATTACAGAAGCTGTAGCCTCTGGAAGCGTAGCTACCACTATGGAGAAGCGAGTGCCAATCAGGTTATGCAACTTCTCAACTAGCAAAGCATCCCTGTCGAAAGGAACCTGTCTTGGCATCTTAGTTGAGGCTTATCCTGAGGAGCCCCCCTGTTCACCGGAGCAAAGCCTGTCACCTAGCATGGAGAGGGAGGCGGAAGGTGCGCTGGTGGTTGGAAGAGTAGCAACAATCTCCGACATACCAAAACATCTCCACGACCTGGCTGGTGCTACTTCTGAGGTGCTAAATGAGGAGCAACAACAACGTCTCCTCCAGTTACTGTTAACTTACCAATCCCTTTTTGCCAAGGATGATTCCGACCTGGGCTACCTTTCTGCTGTCACCCACAAAATAAACACAGGATCGGCCAGGCCCGTGCGCCAGCCAATGAGAAGGACCCCTCTTGGATTCCAGGGTGAAGAGGAAGAGCATCTCAGAGCCATGCTTAAAACAGGTGTTATTACACCCTCCTCATCAGAGTGGGCCTCTCCAGTCGTCCTAGTACGCAAAAAGGATGGAGGCGTACGATGGTGTGTGGATTACCGTTGTCTAAATAGTCTGACGGTCAAGGATGCATATCCTTTGCCCAAGATTGAGGAATGCCTTGATGTTCTTGGGGCAGCAACGATGTTTTCAACACTCGACCTTCAGTCTGGCTACTGGCAGATAGCAGTGGATGATGGAGACCGTGAGAAGACGGCATTCATCACCAAATGGGGGCTATATGAGTACACCCGTATGCCGTTCGGGCTCTGCAATGCTCCAGGCACATTCCAGAGGGCGATGGAGCTTGTTCTGAGGGGACTTCAGTGGGAAACCTTGCTGATCTACCTGGATGATGTGATTGTCCTTGGTAGAGGGGTGGAGGAGAGCCTGGACCGGCTTGCACAGGTCTTCAAGCGGCTCCACAGCTATGGGCTGAAACTGAAGCCCTCCAAGTGCCACTTGCTCCAGGAGGAAGTCCTCTTCCTAGGCCACGTTGTGAGTGGTGCTGGAATCCGCCCGAACCCAGCTCTGGTCAAGGATGTGCAGACCTGGGAACCCCCTGACAACCTGCGAGAGCTGCAAGCTTTTCTTGGGCTATGTAACTACTATCGCAAGTTTGTTCCAGGTTTTGCAGAACTGGCAAGTCCACTCCACAACCTTCTAAAGAAGGGTGCTACATTCCTGTGGACAGATGAGCACCAGTATGCTTTCACACAACTAAAAGAAAAACTAACGGCAGCACCAGTACTGGGATACCCCATCGTTGGAGGCAAGTACATTCTTGACACTGACGCGTCAAGCCACAGTATTGGAGCGGTTCTGTCACAGCTACAGTGGGGAGAAGAGCGAGTTTTGGCATACGCCAGTAGTCAACTTACACCAGCTCAGCAGAGATACTGTGTCACCAGACGTGAGTTACTGGCTGTTGTTCGGTACACCCGCCAATTCCGCCACTACCTACTGGGCAGAAGGTTCCTGTTACGGACGGATCATGG
This sequence comes from Pterophyllum scalare, assembly GCA_024447675.2. NCBI lineage: Eukaryota > Metazoa > Chordata > Actinopteri > Cichliformes > Cichlidae > Pterophyllum > Pterophyllum scalare. Next base: position 46,131 of record JAMQGT020013971.1, read on the forward strand.
CAGCCTTGCCTGGCTTTTTCGGTTCAAATACCCTGAGGGCCAGTTAGCTCGCTGGCTGGAAGAGTTGAGCCAATATGACTTCCACATCGAGCACAGGGAAGGCCGCAAACACTCCAACGCTGATGCTTTGTCGAGACAAACAGAAGGAGGTCTGTGTCAGTGTGACTGTTATCAAGCTGGAAAGAACTTGTTGAACCTTCCGTGCCAAGGATGCAAATACTGCCAAAGGCTCCATGTGCAGTGGGCAAGGTTTGAGGATGATGTTGATGATGTGGTGCCGCTCGCAGTGAGATATATCCAGTCCGGCAATGAGACCTACGGTGATAACATTCAACCGACGGAAACGAGCCAGCTGATTGCACCCATGCCAGCGACTCCAGTGGTTAATTGGCTCCAGTCACTCAGCTCTGATGAGCTGGCTAGGCTCCAGAAAGCTGACCCGGTCCTCTCTGCCCTCCATATGTGGAAAGAGTCTGGAACACTTCCCACAAAAGATCAGGTGATGCTTGAAAGCCCTGCAGTGCGGAAGTTCTGGCTCTGCTGGCCTCAGGTTGTGCTGCGGGAGGGAGTCCTCTATTATTCCTGGGAGAGGGTGGGAGTGCAACATCCCACCTTGCTGCTGCTCGTTCCTGCTTCCATGCAAGAAGAGGTCCTGCAGGCTTGTCACAACCCTCCCTATTCTGGTCATCTAGGGGAGGTGAAAACCCTTGAGCGCCTACGCCAGAGCTATCACTGGTATGGAATGAGTGAGGATGTTCGCCTGTTCGTAAGGAGATGCCAACATTGCAGTGCTTGCAAGGCCCCAGGGCCAGTGAAACGAGCCAAGCTACAAAGCTACCAAGCTGGAGCACCTCTTGACCGTCTCCATCTAGACATCCTCGGTCCCTTTCCAGTATCCAGCTCTGGGAACAAGTACATTCTGATCATAATTGACCAGTTCACCCGATGGGTCGAAGCCTTCCCTGTTCCTGACCAAGGTGCGGAGACCACAGCAAGGAAGCTTGTGTATGAGTTTGTTGCTCGATTTGGAGCCCCCCTTGAGTTGCACACTGATCAAGGTCGCAATTTCGAGAGTTCCCTGTTCCAAAGTGTGTGTAGGCTTCTGCAGATCACAAAGACCAGGACCACCCCCTATCATCCAGCATCTAACGGACAGGTGGAACGGTTCAACAGAACCTTACTCCAGATGATACGGTGTTACGTGGACCAAAACCAAAAGAACTGGGATGAGCACCTGCCATTGCTCACCTCAGCCTATCGCAGTTCCCGGCATGCAATCACAGGGTTCACACCTAACCGTCTCATGCTTGGCCGAGAGGTTCATCAACCACAGGATGTTCAGTCGGGAGCTGCAGAACTCAAATCTTCTCGAATGGAGGTGACCGATTTCCTCTACAACCTGGAAGGGGGACTCAAGGAGGCACAGAACACAGCCAGGGAGCACCTCCGCACTGCACAAGAACAACAAAAGAAGGTGTACGATGTTCGAGCACGAGAGCATACCTACAGTGTTGGTGATTTGGTGTATGTGAAGGACGACACCAAAAAGAAGGGACTAAGCCCAAAGCTCCAGGCACCTTGGAAGGGCCCCTTGATTGTTTCTGCATGCCGGGGTCCTGTCCTATATGAGATTCAAGGGTTGAAGCGTAGCTGGATAATCCATCACAATCGGCTGAAACCATATGATAGCGAAGTGGTTCCTGCATGGATTGGACGACGAAGGAGCCAAGTGCTACAGCAGTGCCCAAGCCCAGCCATACAAATGGCTGAAGAGGATGTCCCATTGGTGCCAGAGCTGCCGCTACAAGAGAACAGTGACAAGCTACTGGAGAAAGGAGCTGCTCAAGAGTTATGCGATCAAGAGAGAGCACCTCAGCCGGAAGCTTTGGAATGTGAGCCCAAAGAAGGACAGGGGCTCAAAGGCATTCCAGAAAAGACTGTTAAGACATCCAGCGGGCGTGTAGTTCAAAAGCCAGAGAGATTTCGGAATTAGTTGTAAAAGAGGAACTGTTAAGTGTATTTTTGAGTCTGTTATGTCAGTTGAGTTAGTGTTTATCATTTAAAAAAAGAAAAAAAAAAAAAGAACCTGAAAGAGCAATTACAGGGGCAAAGAAATTTGTTATACTGTCATTCAGTTATATGTTTTGAGTTAAGTTAATTCTGTGGTGTAAACTGACAGTGATAATTTGGTTCACTAACATGTTAATTTGAACTTGTGCTTCACTTGTACTGAAGGGACTCAGTACTCCCGGAGGGGGGTAGTGTAAGGCAGTCCACAGTCGAGGAGTTTGTTCCCTCCTCTTTCCCTTACATAGTGCGTCACGTGTAATGCATGCAGGACGCTGACTGGTTAAGAATGTTCTATGGTCGTGAATATAGACAACCGATACTTTTTTCCTGTGTTATTAAGGTTACAGACGGCGCTCACGGCTCATCGCATGGACAGTGCAAACTTGCTGTTCTGTGCCCGAGCCAGAGCCCGCTGCCTTCCCTGATGTAAACAGCTGACTGTTCTGTACTGACCTGCTGACGTTGCAGTAAAGTGTGTAAACTGAGGATTCCTTGTCGTGCGAAGTTTTTCCACCCACGTCATCCACGCGAGTGTTCGAACTCACTCCCAGCTGAGCACAAGCACGACAGTAGCAACAGGCTACACAGCATAGGGATGTAGCAGTAAAACATGTTGTTAGTTGATCAGTAAATAAGAGGGCATGTGGCAGCAGCTATGGCAGTAACTGATCAAAGATAGTGTCATAAAGACTTTCTTCCCTGAATCACCATTAAGTTCTTAAAGAAGCACACCTACTGTGTTCTGTGCTCCCTCGACATGATGACTTGCACAACAGGCTAATTTTGTTGCAATTTTGTTCCAATTCCTGTGGTTTAATTAATAACATCGGTGCAAAAGAGTAGAAAAATATGGATGCTAAGGCTGTATATACTTGTATTTTATTGCCACACTTTGGTTCACCCTGCAGCTTGCTAACCAGGGTCTGTTTTTTTTTAGTCCAGTCATTCACCATCTTTCAGGGCATAGAGGTTTGTTTTCATTTGTTTTTTAGTGTTGGACTCTATTTTCTGTATTGTGGTTATAGAAATAACTCATTTTTATCTGTCAGAATGAACTTGTTTGCTTTCTTGCCTTCGTGTTTTTGTCATGTAAGCGTCTCTTGTTGTGGTTTGGCGCTTTATAAATAAAATTGAAACAAATTGAATGTCTTCTTTTCTTAATTTTCATTAAGGGAACTTATCTGCTTGGTCAGATCAAGGTAGAGACGTGCGTGGTCTAGCACATTTTCTTAACGATGATAAAACGCCTCCCACCGATCGAAAGGTGAGAAAGGACATGCTGCTGGCATTAAGGGTTACTATTAAGCTTATGGATTGAGGAATCAATGTAGTCAATGGAACGTATGACAGCCGCAGTAATGTGAACATTTGTCTGTATTTGTTCAACAGGTCTGGACGTGAGGCACGCCCAGGTGGTGGCGTTATCTACTGGCACCAAGTGCATCAACGGAGAGTATCTGAGTGATCAGGGACAAGTAGTCAATGACTGTCATGCTGAAGTCACAGCCCGAAGAGCCCTGCTACGCTTCCTCTACTCTCAACTTGAACTCTTCTTGAGGTAACAGATTTATCTTCTGCTCTATCTTTAAAGCGCATAGAGATTTCTCGAATACTGCATGTGCACATTCTGCAGCTTTTAAATCTCCTTGTTATTTACATTCCACATCCCATGAAACGGGCAGATAACTCTTGCTGCAGCTGGTTAATCGGTTATCTGGAAGGCCCCTTTTTTGACCGACTTCTGCTCCTTCGCTGATCATTACGCTGACACTGAAAGTTGGATCTCTACCTTTGTAGGAGTTTGACCCACTGATTGCTGAATGTAAAATGACAGTAAGCCTGTGAAATCATCTCTCTAAATCCAGTTGATTAAACTGAACGGTCAGAGCGAGACGTGAATTATTCAAAATCTAATCATAAATCAAAAGTCGACATTAGTCTGTTTTTAAATGCAGCTGCAGAGCGGAGTTCAGGTTGGTTCAAATTTAGCACGCTGGTGCAAAAAGGAAACTCATTCTTTACTTGAGTGAAAAATAGCAATGCAACCCTCCAAAAATAGTCCGCTGCAAGTCTTACTCTCACAGTCCCTGCTTTCTTGTGTGTCCCTTTAATGGTTTTGCAGCTTGACCAAACGGGGAACTTTGAGTTAGAACCACGAAGAGCGTTTCAAACATTTCTTTTCCTTCCTTCTAATTTCACAATTATGGCAGTTTCTTTGGAACATCCAGAGCTTCATAAAAGTGATGGTACACCTTGATAGTTTTATCGTAGACATTTACACAGAGGTCTTTGAACTTTGGTACTCACGCAGTCTGAATTGTGGAGCCATATGACAGGTGTTTCTAAAAAAAAAATCTATTTCAAGTTCTAGACTCATCTCAAAGATAAGTTTAAGCATAATATAAAGTACCACAATTAATGGTCTTAATTTCTAAAGTCATTTCGTAATCATGGGTTATTAGGCAAAGACTGATTGGGTTTAATCCATTTAAAATTGCATCTATGATGAACTAAAATAAAGTGAAGCCTGAATTCTTTGTGACACGGCTGCATGAACAGTCTGGGTAAAGTACAGAACATGAGGAAATACTTGCAGTGACTCTACTGTAATCGCTCATTTAAACTGTTGCCAGCATGTCGCAGAGGCTCCGTGGACTTTGGTTTCCAAGGTTTCTCCAACAACTTTAACATGCATTGTATTCCGTTACTCATTACAGTATGCTTAATGGCATTACATCTTGTTTGTTACGACCTCCCTCTGCAGTGCCAAACGAATGCTCTCTCTCTTCTATAATAAGCTCCATGGAAACAGCACCGCTTTGTTCGCAAGAGACTTTTCAATAATCAACGAGCCATATGTGCGCTGTTCTCTTCAGCTAACTAAGCATACGATCACACACTCAGCTGGTTCAAGCTCAGGGTCTCAGTGGCCTATTTGTTTTTAGTACTTTTTAAAATCTGCTCTGTGTGCCTTCGCTACCTGCACAGTGTGCTTTTCACCAGTGTCGTGAGAGAGCCCTGATGAGTTTTGATTCCTAACTCGCCTCCAGTGCATAAGCATATATTATGTTTTTGTGCTCCCCGAGGAGCTCGATTGCAAGGCTGATGTGTCAGATTAGCGGATAGAAGTCTAGATGGCTGAATGTCATATTTGCATACACAGCACTGACTTTTTGTCTTAGCACAATGCTGCATGGCAGGTAGGGAGACTTTGCAGCTGAGTGAAATGGCTAATGGGGAAGATAACTCATAATGAAATGACCAAACAAAATGCCACAACTGCCATATTTACACTCAGTGAAAGGACATCAGAAACAGAGGAGAGGTTATATAAAGAGTGTGGTCGTGCTTTGCATTATGATGCATAGGTTTTATATCGCACTGTATGTGTGCGTGAGTACTGACAGCTTTATTCCTGCACACAAGGAAAAAAAACCTAGATGATGCTCTCCTGTTGGCCACTTTATGAGCATTTACCTCACTGACAAAAAGTGTTTTACAAACCTTTGATTTAGCTCTCAAATACTGGAACCTGCTGTTTCATTTAGAATATGCCGCCATCGTTTGAAACAGGCAGTGATAAAGTCACATGACTAAGGAAAGCTCCGGCCCCTCAGTGTTTGTTGTATAAGTCCACAGGTGCCATTATTGTGCAGAGCTGCTGCTGATCACAGCTGTCAGTCATGAGCTCAAACATGAGACAGAAACCATATCTGATAATGTGTCTTTTTTAACCCACTCATGTTTTTCATCTTTGCGTGTCTCAGTGCACGTAATCAGTGCCTGTCTAACTACTTAACTGCAGTTAAAGGATTGAAACCCGTGCCGTCCTTTATGTGTTTTTCTCATTTTATATAAATTTGTGTTCTACTAAATAATATTTACTGCTGCTAAATTCTTCATTTGACCTTCACAATGACGACTTCATGACTCAAAGGAGTCTACTTACCAGCAGGTTGAACTCGTTCCTCCTGTTTCCCCTGAGTTATATGGACAGCCTGAGTAATGTCCAGGACTCCGTCTGACAGGAGGAGAATTGGCTGTGGTCAGAGAGAGGGTCAGTGTCCATCTCTGTCCATGTCAACTCACTTCATCACTGGAAAAGAAAAGCGGAGATCTGTGTCCTTTACTGTGATAAATGCTTCTACTTTTCTCATCGTTCTCCCTCCTCCTTGTTGTCTTTTCCCTTTTATGCCACCAAAGTAAAAGGCCGGAGGACTGGGAGGAGTCGATATTTGTGCACCACAAAGAGTGCGGCTACAGGTTGAGAGACAACATCCATTTCCACATGTACATCAGCACCTCGCCGTGTGGAGACGGCAGGCTCAACTCTCCATACGAAATCACCACTGACCGTAAGATAACCCGCCTTTCTGCTTCCTTGTTTTCCATAAGTTGACATCACTCAGATGATAAAATGCAGCTGTTTTAATGCATATATATTCCATTTTATTGCCATCGTTCTGTCAGTCTCTTATGTTGTAAAGAGATCATTTTCTCTGGCAGACTTTCTGAAAGCCAGTGCTCTTCTTGTATCATTCCACAAGAAGCTGCCATCCTTTTCATGTCACATTCTGTCTTTGGCCTCTTTTCAGTTGCACACTGTGCTGACTAGATGACATTTTATTGCTTACCGACTGAATATAAATTGTGTACTCATTTAGACGGTTTGCCCAGCAGTTTTCTGGTGGCCTACGAGTTCAGAAATGTAATCTGGTCTGTACCCATACCACACACCCTCATACCCACCCATTCCCTCGCTGACTGAAGCTGCTTTTTTTTAAGCTCTGTGAGTATCTACTACAGTGCAGTGAAATCGTCATGAAACCAGCACAGACGGAAAGAGAGAAGGAGAAGGGCTGTCATTAGAGAGAGCTTTTACACTTTTTAGGCCTTAAACCTTTTGAATATTCTGTTGTGCACTCTTATAGATTGCGAAATTACTGAGCACCTTTTCCCGACTGCTCCTTAAACATTTCCGAGTTGGAAGTCGGGGCTTAATTTTTAGCTGCTGTCCAATCATCCAAAGCAGGAGGAGGGACGAGAAGGAAGAAAGTGCTGCTATGGTGTTTAGGCCTCAAGAAATGAAACAAAAATGCTGATTATATATGTGCATTTGGTCACCATGCACCAACTTTAACTAACACTGTCAGCACCTGTAAACCTGTAAAGGTCACGCTGCCCCGTACGCCCACGCTAAACCACATGAAGTTGGCTTAAATTGAAATAGGCTTAAATCGTGCTCTCGCAGATGGTGTTAATAAAACAAGGATTTCTCTGCCTGTTTGAACAAAATCAAATAAAATAGAATATAAACTTTCAAAAGCGCTTAGCTCCAGGGAAAGGGTTCCCTCCTCCCTCTCAAAATCACAGCCCACACATGCATAAACAGGCCGGTCAAGTGTTCGCTTCATTAACAGCAAGGCAGTAGATGGTTGCAAACTAATATGTTTAATTCCCAACTAGAAATTTTAAACTTGCATATCAATAATGTCTTCTTGTTTATCTGCTTGCAGGGGAATTTAATTAACATTTAAAACTTTGTTTCCTTTTACTTTTTTTATCTTTTTGAAATTATACTGCTTCTTATAGACTCTGGTGCAGACTCACTTAATTAAGGTGTGCTATAATAGCAGTTATTATGCTGTATACATAATGCATTTAATGACATACTGGAAAACCTGGTGGCTGCTGAGAGACAAGATGAGATCTGTGACTTCATCTTCGGATGGTTGCATTGGCAGAGTTGTGTGATAAGAAGTAGTTGAATGTAGAATGGTAAAACTGTGATGGCGTGCTTTGTGCTCGCAGTACACAGCAGCAGACACCTCATGAGGAAGCATCGGAGTCACCTGCGGACCAAAATCGAGTCGGGTGAGGGGACGGTGCCGGTGCGATGCAGGGGGCCCACGCAGACCTGGGATGGCGTCCTTCAGGGTGAACATCTCATCACCATGTCCTGCACAGACAAGCTCACCAGGTCGGCGCTCTCGCCTGTTCCGGCTGCGTTTAACTGTCTTCCTTTGTGTGCTGCATCCGTTCACTTGTTGCTGTTGTTTTCTGTCATTACATTGAATTTGTGTGCTTGTCACTCAAAGTGCTGCCCTTGCTCTCTCTTGTTGAGGTTGCTAGGTAGGTTTGTCTCGCTGGTTTTATTTTTTATTTTTTAAACTATTTTTAAAAAATGCTACTTTGTTCACTGTGCAACTTTGGCTGGTAATTGTTTTTTTTAATGCCTCATTTATTGAAATGATAATCCAATTTTCTGAGTAAGCATTGCAGTTATTACTGCACGGATTGTGCTGATTTAAAAAAAAAACACACACAAAAAAAAACGATCAACTCATCCCGTCACCCAGAAGATGCCCGGTGTACTTAAGAAATGAAAGCTAAAGTGATTGGTGGAAAGGTTAACCTTATCAGGAGATTAGCCTCCTTATGAGAAGAAAAGATCTCTGTTTAAATAAAGCACTTTTAGATGTGATATAAGTCGAGGGTTCACTGATATTTACCTAATGCATCAGCGTGTGTGTGTGTGTGCGTGTGTGTTAACATGAGCTGTGCAGTGTGAGAAATCTTGTGCACTCCGGGGGGGGACTATTGATTTCCCATATGTGACTTGAATAGTTAATCCCATTCTAATGAATTAGTGTATTAATCATGGCTTTGTTTAGATCTGTGGTGCTGGCTCTTCTTGAGCTAACATATTAGTCATACAGTCCTTTACACACCGTGGTCTGTAGTGAGTAAAGGATGCTGTGACTAATATTCCAAACTCAAGAATCCTGCGGCCCACTTAAGGGAAAACATCTGCGGTGTGCCCAAACCTTTAATTATGTCTCTCTATTACCCAGCGATAGGTGCTCATTTTTTCTTATTACCGCTTTTTGTTTTCATAGATTCATTTTGCTATTCTGGCGAGCTGCTTGTTGATGATAATTCTCTATGAAAAGCTTTTCTTTTGGCACATTTTTGGTACCATTTCTCTACCACTGATGAAGTCAATTACAATTCCCAAACAATCAGCGACTCAGTTATATTTAACGATGGAAACTGCTGGTAAACAAATGCTATAAAGAACGAAACTACTATGGAGCCCATGTACACCCTTAACATTATTAACAAACTGTCCACATGTTGGCAGGCCAGTGTAGGACAGATGGCCACGTTACATCAGGGCAGCTTTACTTTTCTGCCTCAATTTTCACGCTGCCCTTGTGTGAAGAGTGGAGGTGTGAGTGTGTTCACACTGGAACTTTGCAGGCAGAGGGAGGCTGCTACACACACACATGCGCATTCAGAAACACATGATAATGTTAAATGTATGTCCAACTGCAGTCTAAATTTAAAGTGGCGAGGGATACTGTTAGAGGTGATAAACGATTATTATGTTTCTAACTAAATAAATATGTTATTGTTTTGGCTGTACTCCCATTTCTGCTGCAGCATTCAGATGGTAGGGTCAGACTTTGGCATAAACAACATGGAAGCATGGAGCCACCCTGCCTTGTATCAATGTTTCAGGCTGGTGCTGGTGGTGTAATGATGTGGGGGACATTTTCTTGGCACACTTTGGGCCTCTTAGTACCAGCTGAGTCACCTTTATACACCAAAACCTGCCTGAGTATTTTTGCTGACCATTTATGACTGCTTCCCGCAAGATGCCCATGACGAAGGCCACAGGCTGAAACACATTGGTCAAGTCCTTAGGCTTTTCTCCGTGCATCTTGGAAGTAGGTGAAGAGCCAGAAAATGTCTTTGTGCTTCCAGCAGGATAACATGCGATGTTGCAAAGTTCAAATCATCTCAGACTGGTCTCACTGCACTCATGTGGCCTCCACAGTCACCAGATCTCAATCTAATAGAGCTCCTTTGGGATGTGGGAGATTTGCAAAATGGATGTGCAGCTGACAAATCTGCACCAACTGCATGAGGCCATCATATCAATATGGACCAAAATCTCTGAGGAATGTTTCCAGCACCTTATTGAATTTGTGCCACAAAGAATTAAAGCAGTTCTGAAGGCAAAAATGAGTCCAGCCCAGCACTAGTAAGGTGTACCTAATAAAGTGTCTGGTAAGTGTATTTCAGGTTTGCAGCTGGTCATACCAGACCACATGAGACTCAAGCAGTGATACTATTGAGTACAGTGGACTAACAAGAGCCTCAAGTTTTACCTTTGAAAATAAGCATTGTGTTGCCACTTCTTACAAAGCAGTTTAGACCTTTGCGATGGGATGTCTTAAAACTGTGATTGTCTCCAGAAAGTCCATTCCTTCCCACTGAAATATTTCAAACTGAAAGAAAAAAAAAGCGATGGACCAGTCCTCCAACTGACAAACTAACATTAACAATCTAAGGGCTAGCATAGCTGAAACATTCAGTGTTGTACCGAGTGAAGAAGTTCAACAATTGTAATTCTCTTGACGTTCTCTGAAATATCCAAAATCAATTTTTAATATAGTCTCAGTTGTTCTGCCATGACGCTGCCACAACAGGAGCCAAACCCCCGAATTTAGCTTAGTAAGCAACGCACTGTGCCAGCTGAGCCGTTCAGGACTACAGCTGAGCTGCTTTGCGTGTGTGTGTGTGTGTGTGTGTGTGTGTGTGTGTGTGTGTGCGTGTGCGTGCGTGTGTGCGTGCGTGTGTGTGTGTGTGTCAAAGGACTGGCACAAACAGAGAATAAGAGAGAGCAGGAGCGAGAGGTGAACCCTTCTCCTGTGTAGCTGCTGTTAATTTGACCAATTTGATTCAGTTGGCCAGGGCTGGAGATGGTGTGATTAAATCTACCCAGGTCACCAACAGGGGTGAAAGCAATTACTTTACAAAAAAATAGAGTGACAGGGGAGGGAGAAGGGACACCCTGCTCCCCACCCCCACTCGCCATCTTCTCCACCTCATCCCACCAGGCAAGACAGCAGACGCGCTCTCTTTGCTCCACAGCTTCCTCTTTCCTTTTTTTTTTCCTTCTTTATATCGCTGTAAATGATCGGTGGCCATCGTTAAACTGAGTGGGTCACAGAGGGCCAGTTTATCAAGGTCAGGAGTGGAAGGTGGAACTGAGAGGAGCTTAGGGCTACAGGCTGAACGTGCACACACACACACACACACACAAACCCACACTGCAATCTTAAAGCGATCCCCTGGATACTCTTTTTGTCCTCTGTCACACTCATTTTGCAACCTCCCATTACTTTTTTATTTCCCCACTTCCTTTCACTTCCCGCACTTTATTATCGTTAGTTCAGCTTTGACCAGAGGGGATATTAGGATCTTTGCTCTTATCATAAACATAGTTGATAACAGTCGTCACTGCTTCGCTTGCTGATCATCATCATGTTTTCTTAATGCCGGGGCCCAGTGAAGCTTCTTTGCTAATATTTGATTTGAAGTCGACAGCTGGATTTAATTGAAGGGCCTAAATGGCTTTCATATAACGATGATGTTCGCCATTCCACCACAGTTTTATGCAGATGAACACATTACTTTAATGGGCCGCGTTTACTGGGGGAGTGAGGGAACGATAGACGGAGAGAGAAAGAGGAGGTCTCTCCCTGCTCCTCTCTTTAGATTCACACACCCAAGCCAGATGGCTGTCTTTTCTTGCATGAGATTAGAAGATGTTTCTGATTCACGGTGTCGCTTTCTGGGTAAATTAATATTTCAGGCTAAACTATTTCTGTTTTTGGTGCGCGTGTGTGCTTTTTGAACAAAACTCCTCCTCTCTGTTTGGGAAGGAAGGACAAATCTTGGCGACAGAATGCAGGTAAATGCAGAGGCAGGGGCCGCCACCGCCACCGCTGCTTTGTGGGCCCGTTTAAGTGATTCCCAGAAAGCCGTTGATGTTAATTGACTGCTTGGGGAAGCAAAAGAAACTGTAATGAGTGATTATTAAGCTGGTAAAGGGTGATGGGGGGGCAGCCGCTGTAATTGCATCCATGATAAAGAGACATTGATTAACAAAAAGAACAATGATGTAAAAATTAGAAGCGTAATGTCGAGCCTCCTGCACAGGTTCATTATTCCAATGAATGTCCAATGCACTGGGGAGCACACAGCTCCGGTAAACAGCAGGATTCCTCTTCAGTTATGAAGGGCAGGAATTATAATAAACACAGTAATTACCATTCTCTGTCCATAAATTAGCATCTGCTGGTTAAATTGAGACTGGGCTTTTGACAGTAGGTGGCACATGACCAGCTGGCTACAGCACGAGGTGCTAGTGCGGCCTGCAGGATTAGCCCTGCAGTGATTTTGTGTCACTTGCGGATCTCCCCTATACAAACCGCAAGGTGATCCCCTCATAGTGAGCAATCGACGGAGGCTCTTCTGCAGCCCCGTGCAGTGCATTAACCTCCTTGGCACTGATGAATGCATACATGGTAATGTTGTTGTTCCATGTAATGAATGCTGATGTACTGACCTTTGGCAGTGTTGTTGTTGGTGATGACGGTTTGTGTTTCTGGGGGAAGAGGACATTTATGTGTGTGTGTGTGTGTATGTGTGTGTGTGTGTGTGTGTGTGTGTGTGTGTGTGCTGTGCGTGGTCAATGTAGTTGCTGCTATTCATCACGTCCCACATCAAGATAATGATCAAATTGTCTCCACCTGTCATCGAAGCTCTCACATCTGTCTCTCTCTCTTTCTCCACTTTGTCTCTCTATCCACCCCTCCACTCTCTGTCTCTTCATGCCTTTTCTTCCCTTTGCCCAACTGTTGCGTCTCCCTTTCATCCACGCACGTCATCCCACATTCTCACCTTCTCCTACATTTTCACGAATTCTTTTCATTCCATCCTTTCGCTCTCCTCCCTCCTTTTTCCACCTAACTTCCTTTCTCTTCCCTTCCTTCCATCTCCTCCCCACCCTCAGATGGAACATCCTGGGCCTGCAGGGGGCATTGCTGAGCCATTTTGTGGAACCAGTGTACCTGCACAGCGTGACCGTTGGCAGCCTGCGTCACACGGGCCATCTGGGCAGAGTTCTGAACCAGCGTCAGGAGCGCCTGGGCCCGCTGCCTGCTACATACAGACGCAACCAGCCCCTGCTTAGCGGTATGACCACAGCATCAACAGCCACATGTATCTCTGGCAGTAGCTGTAACATGCACTTTAAAATGCACTTTGGGAAGTCTTCACACAAAGAAAGGTGACATAATAGAAGTCATTCACGTTATACTTTGACTTTTTGTTGGTGACATACGACATGAAGGTCATGCTTTAGGCTCTGGGCTTCTCTGGGCTTCATTGTTTTAAACAGGCCCTAAATGTCAAGACTGTGATGTTCATTATTGCTGAAAACTACGTGGAAAAAACTACCAGCACAAGTGCCTTGAGGCGACTGTTGTGATTTGGCGCTATATAAATAAAATTGAACTGAAATGAAATGAAATGAATTCAGTGGTCAGAGCAGTCCTTTTTAAAATCACAAACACTATAAAAGATGGACCTAGTTACGGTGACATGATCCTTTGGTTTTGAACTTTCACAGTTAGCATTTTGTCCTGTTCGGTGGGTTAGAGTCACACTCCTTAGAATTGTTATGAGGGGGAAAGCTATCCGTAAAGGCCCAAACTGCTTTCTTGTGCCAGGTTGTAAATATTGTTTTGAATGCTTCAAAGTTGGACATTGCCTTTGGTTCTGAAAATTGACCAGCAGGAAGCGACTTCTCTGGTGGCGAAGAAACGTCTGATTTTATAGACGGCTTTGAGAAAATGGCCCTAATTCTATAATGATAATAATGTTCTTGATGGATTTTTGTTTCCAGTGACTTTTTCAAAGTCATATTTAATACAACATGGTGTTCTTTTGTATGTTATGGTACAAATTAGGATAAACTAGAAACATAAATGGGATAATATTGGCTACCTGAACTGCAATGGAGAAGTCAGTAGTGGGCCTAGTATTCTTGGATTTTCACTGCAGTCCTCTCCACCTCCAGACACTTATCCAAATACAGGCAGCTGGTTTAAAAAAAAAATCAGTATTTCAAGGGCCAAAAGAGCAGAACTGACACTGTAGCCCATAAACCAATAGGTGACAGTGCCATGGCTGTGTCCATCTTTTCTTTACAGTCTATGGTAATCATGTACAATTCATGTAGAATTTAAATATTAAAAAGAACAAAAAAACTAGAGGGTTCTTGTTATAAGTGTAGGAAAATGAATTCAGAAGTGAAGCTAGCTAGCTTCATTAGTAATGTGCATTCATGAGTCACTGTGATATTACTCTGATGAGCTCCCAGGCTATTGTGATATTACTACTGAAAATAGTACGTTTGATTCTCCTGCGAAGCGGGGGTCTGTTAGGACTGACTCGAGCGGACTTTGGAGGTATTGCAGGTTTGGGCGCTTCAATATTTGCTTCAGTTTTCAGTCCTGATGGTTGTTTCTTGGGGATACACCTAAAGTATCTCTAAACACAAGCACTAACCTGTAGCCTACACTGTGAAACTGTTGAAACCTTCTAAACCTGTATTTCATGCTTGGATCACTTTAAGGCTTCTCTGTACTTTCTGTTCTCACCCTGCCTTTAAATAGTGACTTTGCCCACACGTGCTTAGAAATCTTGGGCTATACTACGTAAATGTCCTGCTATACAGTACTCTATTTCCGTGTATTTTTTTAACCAATATGTCAGGTACAGACGCGATGGCATTCCCACAGATCACACATCATATGTTACACCCCCTCCGTACACGCACACTTAACAAACTCTTGTACCACTTCTTCTCTGCACTTACATTTTACCAGCCAGACAAGCAACAACTAAGAAGTTGTTTGGCGCGTCTGCTTCCAGGGCTCCGCTGAGACCCGAGACTTTGCGTTTGTAGTGAAGATGAATGCTAGAAGAGGATGTGAATGACACCCAACTGCATCAGACATCACTTCAGATCTAGGCCAGTCAGAGCCGCTGAGCGACAGGCACGCAGCGATGTAGGGCACATTTGGTTGCTAGGGATCACTGATATAAACAAAGAGAGTGACAGTCACTTAGAGGGAAACACATTATGTCATGTCAAATACTCTCTGTGGATAAATCAGAATCTGATACTTTCATAGCATCTCCATATCTGTCATACATGTGTTAGGTTTTTGCATGCTGGCCTTGAAGGTTACAGGGGCTCTCTGGGTGCCATGAGGAAGGAGATTTTGTGAGGCCTGTCCTTATCAAGATTAATAATTGTGCTGAAATGTCCTCTTGTGATGGTCGCTGGGATGAATTTATCACTGAACCCTCAGACCGCTGCCTAACTGATCATTTCTCATGATTTGCCTTTTTACGCAGAGTCATTTGAGCTTTTGCTTTTAGATATTACAAGCCGCGGTTAATATTTGGAAAACTGTGGTCAGGTTTGATGTTTTTGTTCATCATTTGTTCTTATCTCATAGCTACAAAGTGTGTTTAACGACTGCATAGCTTCTTTTTCCCCAACTGTTAAAGCCACACTGATGGTGTCGAATGTTCCTTACACCATTTCTTCAGGTGTGCTGCACATGCTCTGTCTTCCTGTCTAACAATGATTGTGCGTTTTCTGTGTGCGTGTGTCACAGACTGTCAGATCTTTGCACCCGCAGTGCTATGAGTAGTTTATTGAAGGGTAGAAGGGTGAAGGCAGGGAGGGAGATGGACAGAAAGTGGAGATGGCCCTACGCCAAATCAATGTAATCACAGCCCTTATCGGACAGACGTTCAATCTGAGGGGAGTTTGGACCGAAAGAGAGAGAGAGAGAGACAGGCTGAGGAAAACAAGGGGAGACAGCGAAGCAGGAGGGGGAGTAAAGAAAGACAGAGCTTCACTTGCATTCAGATGTCTGCACGCGTGTCTCCCCCTCCCCTTCCTCTCATCTCCTCTGCCGTCCTTTCACTGCCTCTGATGAGCTCCCAGGCTATTGTGAGTCCAGTGTTATTTAAAAGCAGCAACCCCCCGGAAGAAATTCCTGGGGATCGCAGGGCCCGCTCTTATCGCACACAGCCAAAGCAGCTCCACCTGAACCCCGAGGGCCAAACACATCGATGCACTGACTTGTCCTTCACTCTCGTCCTGCTGTTCAGCGAACACAAACTGCGGCAGGGCTTTGTTGTTTCGGGATAAGAGGAATCAGAACAACAGCAGATAAAGGAAACATTAATAACGCTCATTCTCCAGTTTTGGAGGTTTGCGCTTAGCTCAGCGCACACGCTTGTTTCACAGCTGCACACGTTAAAATTCACATTTGAGCTTTTGTGGTTCTGTGATCTGATACGTGCTTGCGTGACCATAGGGTGAACATCAGAGGAGGCTAGATTAATTTATTTTGTTATTGTAAATTGCTGTTAAGGGTAAACATTGTGAGGAAAGTTACTTGAAAGATGAAAATCAGTCACTTATTGCATATTAACATCAAAAAAACTGATTGTTGGTACTCACATTATTCATTAGTTAGGCACAGCTCCATCAGCGGTGTCTTTAAACAACATTCTCTGTGGTGTTTTCATTTCTATAAACAGATATCAGATGTAGGTACGTGCAGGCAAGGGACGAGACTTTTGGTTATTCTGTCTGTTTTTGTGCACATCGCTGAATTTTACTGGTGTCCTATGGTCAGTGGCCTCTTCCTGTGTGGATTCTTTAGTCATCAGACGATAGCTCAGGGGTTCCCAGACTGCCAACGTTGGTTTTTTTTTCCATATTTGTCACAGTTACATGTCTCAGATCATCAAACAAATTTTTATGTTAGACAAAGATAATCTGAGAAAATACAAAATGCAGCTTTTAAGTGGCGATTTTATTCATTACAGGAAAAAAAAAGCTATCCAAACCTACCTGGTCCTGTGTGGAAAAGTAATTGCCCCCTACACCTAATAACTGGTTGTGCCACCCTCGGCAGCAAGAACCATTTGTGATAACTGGCAATGAGTCTTTCCCATCTCTATGGAGGAATTTTGATCCACTCTTCTTTGCAGAATTGATTGAATTCAGCCACATTGGAGGGTTTTCCAGAATGAATAGCCTGTTTAAGGTCATGCCAAAGCATCTCAATCAGGTTTAATTACAACCTTTGACTAGGATGCCTGTGTGGTGGTCAGCACTGTTGCCTCACAGCAAGAAGGTCCTAGTTTTTAATTCACCACTGGGGCTTTTCTGTGTGGTGTTTGCATGTTTTCCCCATGTCTGTGTGGGTTTTCTCCGGGTACTCCGGTTTCCTTCCACAGTCCGAAGACATGCAGTTAGTGGGTTTAGGTTAATTGGTGATTCTGAACTGCCCAAAGGTGTGAATGGTTGTCTTTGTCTCTGTGCAACAGGTTGGTGACCTGCCCAGGGTGTACCCTGCCTCTCACCCTATGACAGCTGGGATAGGCTCCCCCCCCACGACCCTGAAAAGAATAAGCGGAAGAGAATGTAGGGATGGACTTGGATGCTCCAAAACCTTTATTTTGGATTTTTTTTTAGCCATTCAGAGGTGGACTTGCTGGTATGTTTTGGATCATTGTCCTGCTTTGAGGTTCAGGGCACAGAGTGATGGTCGGACATTCTCCTTCAGGATTTTCTGGTAGAGAGCAGAATTGATGGTTCCATCAATTATGCAAAGTTGTTCTGAAGCAGCAAACCAGCCCCAAACATCACACTACCACCACCATGTTTGACTCTTGGTATGATGTTTTTTAAAGAACTGCTGTGTTAGTTTTAGTCTCCGGGATCATCAAGATGTTTTTTGTGCTCTTCTTGGTCAGCAATGGTTTTCGCCTTTGAACTCTCCCTGCAAAAAACTAAGAAATCAAAAAGGGGGCAAATACTTTTTCACGGCACTGTAAATGCTCACAAGCAAGCCTGCATTTTGGAAATGTTTGCGTACCATGAAGTGTTTGGATCAACCTTCGAATCTGCTGGTGAAAATGTGCTTTTCAGAAAGTGCTCTGAAGGATTTGAACCAGCCACCTTTCGTTTATAATCCTGTCCTCGACACAGGCATTGAAGAAGTTCTTCTTTTCACATACCTGTTGCTTCACTGCTCCTCCACGTCTTCTCCACCCATCAAGGAACATGTGTACAGCCCTGCAGTGCTACAGTAATGAAGCATCAATGCACTGTGTACACATGAACGCACAGCAGCCTCCGATATTAAGCTGCTCATATGTGTACTGTACAGTTCTGAATCCAGTAACCAAAGGCTTTAATTCTGCCTCTTTCATGTCTGCCAAACACTTCCCAGAAGAGAAATTGATCAAGTCCTCAATGAAGGAAAAATCAAATTGGCTATTACAGAAACAGAGCAGTCAAGCACATTGAAGGGATGAAATGAGCCGTGAATGGAGCAAGAGGAGTGGAAAAAAGCAGGATGGATAGGAGGGTCTTTTGTTCAAAGAGGTGCGTCTGCACAAGAGAGAAGCGATGGGTAATACATAAGAGACTTGGAGGATTGTTACCGTGGCAGGCGATTCATTCCAGCTCCAAGGAGCAACAGAAAAGAAGAGGTGAAATAGGTAAATGGAAGAGTGGAGACAGGAAAATCAGTGCGGGAAAGGGGGAAATGATCTGCAGGCATGTATTGTGGTGTTGCAGATCCGGTATTGTAATATAACAAGCTGTCTGTCAGGCGATGAGATCAGAAGCCACTGTTATTCGGCCGTCACAGAGACTCTGCCTGCTGATTTTCCATAAGGGGAACCTTTAATGTCGCATGATGCAATAAATAACTTGAGCTGGAATCAAAGGCAGCAGTTCCTTTCTCAAGACTTATATCAGTGATTATTAATGGCCCAGTGTGCAAAATTTACAGGGCTTTATTAGCAGAAATGTAATACAGTATTGATTTTATTTTATCATTAGTGTATCATTAGTACTTCTCATTTTGCTTTGGTTAGCTTTAGAATGAGCTTATATCTAGAAAGGGAGTGGGCCCAGTGTGCTTCTACTGTAGTCCAGAAGTGGAGGCAAACACTTCTGGTAGATAGTGGTCTTGTGTGATTCAACCATAGACTGTGTATGACAGAAGGATGAGGCATGGTGAGATCATCCACTTTTAGTACAATTAACTGCACAACATATGCAGGTGAGAGATATAATTCAGTGGCTCAAAATAGCCAAGATGATACCTAGCAGACAGGTGTAGTGCCTGTTTTTCAACAACCTGTTCCTTAAAGTAGTCACCCACCTTATATATGCATATCTTTAATCCCTGAGATAATTTAAATAGGTAAGTTGTAGGTAAGCAATAAAAATCTTTTTTGTACCAGGATTTGAATATGATGGTTCCTGCAGTAAAAACTGGCATTTTCATTTTGGAGTCTTTGGGGATTGACTTGCTTTTGGATCCAGCCTCAAGTGGCCTTTTGAAGAACTGCAGATTCTGGCACACCATATTTTTTACATTTTCTGTACCAGAAAGTGCCGCTTGGATTCAGCATTTTCTCCTTCTTCAGGCTGTACAACTGGGTGCGAATCCAAACTCCTATGCAGCTCCTGTGAAACGCCCACGCTGGCCTCTCGAGAACATTTTGCCTTGAGCCCTCATTTGTTCCTCACCCTGCTGTCAGCTCTGTTCCCGCCACAGGCCCAGCACCTCTGCCAGCGCCTGTGTTCTCGGTGCAGGCGGCTAATTCTCTGCATGGAACCCAGTGTGATCGCCACTCACCTCCACTCTTCATCTACCGCTGTCTCTCTTTCGCTTACCTCCGCTGATTGCTTTGTGTGCTTTGCTGGCGAGGCTAATTATTTCAAAAAGGAAATGTAGAGAGGGGAGAACAGAGTGACAGTCCAGTGTAGGCAGCAGAGACTGGAGATGATATTTACAGCATACACGGTGCTTATGTGCTTCATTCCCTTTCCAACTCTTTCTCTCTAAGGTTGTATCAAAGCTGTGTCACATACACAGCCATGCAGGTGCCTTTTTTTTTTTTTTTTGCACATCATTGCAAAATTTTGCCTTCCCTCAGCCTCAGGGTGAGAGCGAGGTGAGTGTGAGAGAAGGTTCAACAAAAAAAGAAAGTTAAGCTCTAGAACACATACAGCAGCAAAAAGTCCACGTGACACGTTATAATGCGAAGGCTTAACTTGCCCCTTTTTGGTATTTTCCCATCTTTCCCGTAGGATTGAGCAGTGCCGATTATCAGCAGCCGGGAAAGGCCTCGTGTGTGAGCGTCAACTGGACGCTAGGTGATGCACAGCTGGAGGTGGTCAACACCACGACGGGACTGAGACGAGACTCGGGGACGCCCTCGCGTCTCTGCAAGCACACCCTGTTTACCCGCTGGAACAGACTCTACCGCAAGGTGAGCGCAGACACCTGTGGGGGAGGTCAAGGGGCTGGGACTTTAGTTGTAATACAACTAAAGGGACAACAAGGGATTATTAAAAGAAATAAATACATAACCTTCATAGTTTTTTTGGGGGGGGGGGGCGGTGCAGACCATGTTTATTTCTCTTGTTTAATTTGGGTAGTTTAACATGGGAGTTTGCGGGGATTCATTTGCTGTCGAAACCCACCTCAAGTGGCCACTCTAGGAACTGCAGTTTTTGGCACTGACGCATTAGTGTTATCATTCAGTTAGTTTAGATCGGCACTCCACCTGGTGACAGTGCACCAATAATACAAAAAATTAAAGCCTTAATATAATTTAAGAAGGTGAAATATATATAATTCAGCCACCTTAGGGCTGTGATGAAGGGGTCATTTCTGTTGTGAATGTGGGCATTTTAACATGGGCGCCTATGGGGAATTACTATCAGTGCCAGCCTCAAGTGGCCATTTGAGGAACTGCAGGGACTCCGTATTAGCTCAGTTAAGTCCTGCCTGTTAGATTCAACAAATTAAACAATTCCTTCAGGATTTTCTCACCACAAACATTTGGAGTTTTGCATTATTTTAGAGAAAACACCTAAATGGACCACAGCCCCCGTTACGGTAATAATTACGCTGTTCTTTTGTTTGTTGTGATGTTCAGAAATGTCTGCTGTGGATAAAGTTCCACTAATTGAAAAGCTAATTAAAAAAAATAAATAAATAAACACTGTCCACATTGTATCTTTTAGTTCCCAGAAAAATATTCTGATGTTCTATTTAATTAATATGAGCCTGAACAATAATCACATCTCTCCTCCCTGCAAACACTCCTGTGCAGGAAAGCAAAAGGCATTACTCAGTTGTTGTCAGAAACAATATGCAGTCCATAGCCATCAGGAATCTCATGCACACAGCCAGTAACACAGAAGCATTAACTACAGTGATGCATGCCAACAGTCAAAAGGCACAGACACGTGTAGACACACAGAGCTCTGTGCAGAGGAAATGTGGAATCTCCTTTCTGCCGTAGATAAATTTGTCTGCCTGGCAACATCTGCTGTCTGTGCGGCTTATCAAAAACTGGCAGCTCGGATCTTTACCCGCTGCACTCTCATTTCCATTCTGAAACTTTATGTAACAGACACTGCCTGCATCGCCAAATGGCGGCTGTTAAAGCATAATGACTATGAAACCATAATTATTTGGAGAAGTACTCGAGGAGGCCCCCACCCTAAGTGCTCCCTGCACGCCGTATATAAGGGGCCACGCAAGAGCAGTCGCACTAATCTCCAAAAGAAACTTTTGCTCTCTCCCTCTCTCTCTCTCCCCACTTGTCTCCCCGCCGATCTTCATTGTTTCCCCCTCGCAACAATAGGAATGCACAAAAAAGCACAGAGAATGTTCAATTGCTTGTGAAATTTAAATGGGGAGATTACACAGCTGTTGAAGCCCCCTCCACCCTGCGCCTGCTCCCAACCCCACCCAAATGCATTTGTGCCGGCTCATTCGCTTTGTTTTGCTCGCTAAACCTTTAGCCCCTCTGCCCTGGCTTTATTCCTCTCCCTCTCTCTCTCTGTTTTCCATCCCTATCTTCACGTCTGACTCTGCTCTTATCTCACTCGCACTTTCTTTTTTTTTTTGTTTCTTCACCCTTCACTTTCTCTCTCCTTCGGTCATCCTCGCCCTCTTCAGTTGGGGATCCACACATCCAGCCCGGCGGACCGCCAGCTCATGTACTGCGAGGCCAAGATGGCGGCGCGCCCTTACCAGACAGCAAAGCAGCAGTGGTTCAGGTCCCTGCAGGAAATGGGCCTCGGTACCTGGGTCAGAAAACCCCCCGAGCAGGAGCAGTTCCTGCTGTCGGACTGAGGGAGCGTGTGTGAGGGTTGGATCGAGAGAGAGTGTGTTTGTTTAACCTTTTTATTATTTTTTTTAGGATAAAATGAGTCCATGTTTCACAACTCAGTTCAACCTCTAAACTCAAGGCTGTCACCCCAGTGTGTGTGTGAGTGTGTGTGTGTGTGTTTGTGTGTGTGTCATCTCACACATCCACCCAGGGCAACAAGAGGAAGGTTAACTGGAAGGGCTGAAAAGAAAAGGGATATAAAAAGATGGACTTGGCGTTCTTTAAACACACAAACACAGGTTTAAGCAAACACCCACCTAAATGCAACCCCCTCTTCTTCGGCTGTCAGGGAAGGGTGGGGGTAACCTTGAGCAGAATGAAAGGCAGCCACTATCTTGTCATCAGCTATTTCCGGGCCCCAAGGCTCCCGCTGAGGAGTAGAGCCACGGGGGAGAGAGCGAGACAGACAGAGGCAGAGGGAAAAGGAGAAGAGAGAGAGAGGTCCTCGTCCAATTACCGGCCCTGTCAGGGTGACGGGTGATAAGAGGAAGAGGAAGGGAAGAATGAGTGAGAAAAAGAAGGACAGAGCATTGCTTCAGAGCTCACCTTCCTCGCTCTTTCTCATTTCTATCGTTGTCCCCCTACTCTTAACTCACCCTTTGACTCTCCGTTGCTCCCTCCTTTGCCCTCTTTTCTGTCTTCTCCCTGCCTCCACCTCCGCCTCATCCTCCTTTCTGCTCACCTCTCCCTGCCACGTTGGAGTCTAACATGACACGACGACAGGTTAATACACCCTCTTCTTCTCTGCCCCCACCTCCTCTCATCTTCACCCCACTGGGTAAAAAGAAAGCGAGGTACGTAAACGCAGCCATTACAGCTCGCCTGAGTGCATGGAGTGATGGAGGAAGGGGGAGTGGTTTATTTACTCTCTTCCTTTTGTCTTTTGACCTGGCTGACCTCAGTTTTTCCACTTTGTGCGGCCCGTTTTCGTCACCTCATCTCGTCTGCACCAATAGCAGCTGCTTTTGGTCGCGAGTCATCAGCGAAGCCTCGTTGACCCCATCACGCTGTCATTCTGTGGTCATGACAACCTCATCGCTGTCAGAGCTGAGGTTAACTTGAGGAATTATATTTTTAAACATCCTGAGGTGAAAATGTTCACTCCTGATCACAACCATGTAAATTTATACCTCACACTATTTTATGTCTCTGCATAGTTCATGAACACAACATTTTATGTGATTTTTTTTTTTTTTTTAATGCAGCTAAGTGTTTATAGTCTTCATATTGCTCTGTCATTGCTGTTTTCTCTTTAGTCAAGGTAGTGGCCCGGCCCAGTCAGCAGTATAATCTAAGTAGTGAGAGTGACATCTAGTGGTCACTGTTGTGTTTTCTCCTGCTCCTGCTGTGAGCCCCTGTCCTGGCAGCATTACAGTATGTCTATCAAACCGAAGAGTTCAGCCTTCACTGGAGACCAGACGATTTTTACACACAGGTGGATTTACACAAAAAAAAAAAAACTGCATCTGCACAGTGAAAAAGTTTAAGAAATGATAAAATATATTTAAGAACATTTCATTAAAGTAAATCAGGTAAACTGGGGGAGTTTAGCACTCAAACGCTAGATGGTTTGTATGTGGCATCCCCTTTTTTCTGCATGAAGTCGACACCAGTACGTCAGCAACCGTATTATGCAGCACTGCCTGAGTGACTGGCTCTCAGGCCCCAGGTTTTCTAAAGCTGGATTTACTGTAGGCAGACATTCTGATCACCCCTGCAACACTGCATGCATGTGTTTCTGTAATTAGACCATCTTGCGCTTGTATCTGTTTACTTTGTGATTAATAGTGCTGGAGCTGCATCTATAGGTGGCTCTTAATGACTACCACCTCCGTGCAGTCAGAGCATTCACACACTTTCATTCATGCAGGGGCAGCCATTGTTGGGAGCAGTGTAATCGCTTTGTTAGGCGTTTAAAGAGGAGACGACTCGCGAGAGTTTTAACCTCCTTATTTTTGTCTAAACACTGGCATCGGATGCTTGTAGTGGGAATACACAGGCAGCCACTCGTGCTTCCTGCAGTCCCGCTGCGGCCCCAGACATGTGCTTGCATTTTAGAGAAGGCGAACGAACCGCGTTCTGCAATGTAGCAGCGCGCACAGCTGCTGTCGGTTCGCTCCAGCTTCCCTGCTATTTTCTCAGACTGCGTTAAATCCGAGACAAAAAGAAAAATGAACTGGGTATCAATCTTCAGCAGTAATATGTGTTTACACATTAAGTATAAATCCAGCTTTAGTCATTTTAATAGATTCGACTTCACTTGGGGAAAAAATTCCCATGTAAAAGAATTACATTTTAAAAAATTGATTTTGATGCCAAATTAGATTTTAAAGTAAAGTGGACCTATTATGCTCATTCTTACTTCATACTAGAATAGCTGTGCATAACGCACACTTCATGCTCTCTTTATCTCAGACTGGGACTTGGTGCAGCCCCTTGTTGTCTGAAGCACGTCATTCCAGCTCTGCTCCCTTTATAACCTGCTTTCTAACCTTTAACCAGAACTTTCACCCCGGGTGGTGGTGGGGTTCTGGGATGTTTTCAGATGTGTCCTGCTATTTGGCTACACCCATTCCCTCAGGAGGCATCACTACTGTAAATAAGAATGTGTAAAATGAAGGTTAGATTTGCTCAATACACCATCTTGTGGTTCAAGTGCAGCTCGGCCCTCTTTGGACTTTATTTGATGTCTCATCCACAGTGGTAAATACGGCCATGTTTCATACAAGCGTCGACCACTACAAGAATATATATATTAGAGACAGTACAGAAAAGCATAAGAGGTCCTCTTTAATCGGTTCACATTAAATGTAACTAATGCAACGCTGGTAATCCAAGCAAGGCTAATGGCAGCTTCAGTAAAAACACTGGTAATCAGCTCCAATTGTCGAAGCTCAGGTTTTGTGTAAATGCTGGCTGTGTGTATCGGAGCACAGAGTTGGTCTTTCAGTGCCATGTGCTGAAAGTTTTAATTGTTTGATCAGCCGCATCTTCACACTTGGCATGCTTTGTCGACACAGTCTGCATTTGTCACTGTTTTGCATCATGTTTGATAGTGGCTTCATTAGCCATCACAGAGATTTTCACACATTTATTTTGAGAGATATAATAAATATAGGCTATGTCTGGCAATATTCTACAAACAGTGTACATATGTATAAAAAAAAAAAAGAAAAAGAAAAGAAAAGAAAAGAAAAGAAAAAAGTATAAAAGACAAAGTTGACAGAGATGTGAAAGAGGTCCTAAAATGTCTAATTATGATGTAAATTAAAGTCTATGAAGAATTGCTGCTAAGGTCTGTAAATTGCACTTCAGTAACAAATACAAAGTGAATGTTTGTACTGTATATGTGAATAAAACCTCAAAATCTTGTAATTTTATTTTTTTGTCTTTGTAGTTTGTTTGTTTTTTATTATTATTTTGTGCTGTCAGTTTGATTTGAGAGGGAAGGAGAACATTTGGCCATGCAAGCGGAGAATATTTGATCTGTGCTGAGCACTGATATTGGGCTGTTTCCATTTTGTCATGGCCACCTTTTTGTGCCATCATTTACTGGGGCTCAGAGCATCCAGACAATTATTAAAGAGGCCTCCCTTCTCCTGGATCTCCCAGGGGAAATCCACGGGGAAATGGTTAATCTCTGTTAAGCTCAGTGGCAGGTGTCACACAGACCAGCCACCAAATTAGCCTGGAGGAAGAATGAAGTGAGGACGAAGAGGGGGAGGCGCTGGGAGTCTAAGGTATGTCTCCACAGTAGCTTCCACCCCTTCCCCTAAGGCCACGGAGTCGGCTGTGTGCTCTACAATATACATCGTAATTGACAATTTGCTCCAGCGGCTGGTCACGGGCAGCAAGCTCTAATCTAATGGGCGAGGACAGAGAGGTGAAACTCCACAGTATATTCTGACTCCCAGTTTCACGCTGTCTCTCAATGAAATCTAGAGAGCATAACTGTGTCATCATGTAGGGTTACACCTAAATCTACAACTAAAATAGCTTGGATTGTGTGTAAAATGTAAGTAAAGCAGAATGTAACAATTTGCAAATCAATAATTTTATTCAATTGTAAATTAAACAGATTGTTTTTAAGCTTAAGTTTTAAGTTGGGGGCAAAGTTGTGGCTCAAGATTAGCAGGAACGTTTCCACCTGTTATAACTGGGAAAATCTGGCATCCATGATGGTATGAAGGTGCATTTGCACATGTGGCTCAGGGAACTTCTGTTCCATCAATGAACAATATATTTTTGGAGGAACATTATGCTGCCATCGGATGGGGTCGTTTTGAGGAAGATAATGCCAAACCACAGTCCACATGTAGCTGTTATAGCAGCTTGGCGCTTCATCCATTGAAAGATTCTTTATCAAACAAAAAACTATGACAGAGGAATATGAAATCATACAAACTTTATTTCTAATTTATTTCTTCAAGTTGAACAATAAAACCTAATGAGTGTATGATCAGGAGTGCACTGTAGCTAAAGCAGGAACCTGGGGTGCCTCCAGAAATTTGATTGGCCTCCTTCATGCTGTACCTCAAAATTGCGTGCCATATCAGTGCGGCCTGGGAGTGAAGTCCTCCTCAGTGCATCATAGGAGGGCCTGGAGCCAGTCCCAGCTTCTATGGGGCAAGAGGCAGGGTACACCCTGGACAGGTCATCAGTCTGTCACAGAGAGACACACAACCATTCACACCTATGGGCACTTTTTAGAATCACCAACTGCCCTAACCCCACCTCTTTGGACTGTGGGAGGGAACCAGAGGACCCACAGGGAACCCGCACAGACACAGGGAGAACATGCAAACTCCACACAGAAAGGTCTCGGTGGTGGATTCAAACCCAGGACCTTCCTGCTGTGAGGCAGCAGTGCAAACTACCTGCCACCCCACTAACTATATAATATTAAATAATATAACAATATTTACTCAACAGTCTGGCACTAGTTATAGATTTAAAACCCAACACTTAAGTTTTGAACTACTGCACTGGAGTTTGGTCCACTGCCCACCGTAGATAAGAATGTCTCAGTGGAAATGTTTATCATATCGGTTTTGTTCAGAAAGACAGTCTTCACAGAATGATGGCCCTTGTATGATTTTTAAAGTGTGAATGATATTGCCAAAGCATAGTTACATGACGTCACTGTCACCAACCTTTAACTTCTCTGGGACGTGTAATAGCTTCACATGAAAATATCTAAAGTTTGTGTTATCAACAGGCCTTTACCACTTGCAAGAAGATGAGACCTACCACCCTTATTTGAATGAAAGACTATGTGCAGCATTGCCACGTGGCTTCCTTTAAGAACAAGTAAACAAGTGAATTGAAAGTGTCATAAAAATCCATGCACCTCTAATCTGTTCTCATTAACCCTAGAAATTATTTTTCCAGGCGACCTGATGAATAAAGTGCGACTTTGAAAAACGCGTCTCACCGAAGTGAGTAAGAGTGCGCAAGGGAGCTGTGCTTAAATAAGATGAAGAAGAGATGTGAGACTGGAAAAGGAAATCACACATTTTATTGGAAAGTGTCAAGAGAGCTCGTACCCATCACAATAAAGTATGCAAAGTAGATCACATAATGAAGTTTGAGGTGAATATGATTCGCTGCAGTGAAGCAAAGCCTATCCACTCTTTTTTTTTTTTTTTTACCCCTGCAGTCTGGCATGCAATAATTTAATGTATCAATCCAAAATCATATTTCCTCCAGGTTGAAATTCATAAGCGGGGCACGAATCGGACTTGCTGTTCTACCTGCAGACTAAAATGACATTGATACCGGTGGGCGTCAGATTGAGTTCCCTGAATGAAACAGGAATAAAAATCCTATCTTTGCTATGCCGGGGAACACAATTAGTTCTTTAACAAGCATTTGAGAAAGTGCACTGATGCTCAGATGGATAAGGCCCGTGCACCGTTTTTAATGCAATGTAAGGCATTTCAATAAGATCATCGCACCTTTAGGTTCATGCGACTTTAAAATGAATCCCGTTTGTATTGCGGGTCGAAACAGCAGTGAAGTCTGAGGCCAGCATTTAGAGCAACTTACCTTCATACGCTGAGCTACAACTACAGCAGTCACACACGTACATAAAGTCATTTGTATGGGCTTTACAGCACTGAAGTAGATTAAATGTCTGAAGGTCAAAAACTACAGCAATGTTTTCATGTTTAAAATATTGCACAAGTGTAGCAACTGGAGCTTCCTGGAATCCAGTTTAAGCCTTTTTCTAGACAAGTTAGTACTCAAACTGAGATTCAGTGTGTATTTCAAGTTATAGTCACTGATTTAAAAAATGGGGGGAAAGGGCTCAGGCTTCACTCTGAGCACCAGAAAAGACACCTGGGTTATTGCTTCTGTTTTTGGATCTCATGGAGATTAAAAGCGCTGTCAGCAACAGAGGTGCACGAAGTTATACAAGACTAAGGGTTCAACACACACTGCGAGTGTGCGCGCTACTGAAGCACAGAAAAGACCCGACAAGTTCACTTAAGGATCACACATTACAGCAACACAGGGCTCGGAGTTGGCAACAAGCTAAAGAGGACGAGTCTATATTCAGCTTATGGACACACAGACCAGCAACACACGGGGAACACTGGATTATGATGATGCAGAACACATCCCATTCACAGACTCATTATTGCTATGCTCTTGACACTTTACATCCTGACGGAGAGGCAGAATAAAGCAACATGTAAAAAAAATAATAATAATCCACCGTAAACATGGAACAAGGCAGACTTAAGGTTTCAACTATATCTGGAAATATGGAGGCTGGCTGTGAAATGAAAGCATCAAAGGTAATAAGCAAGGGAGCAAATCTCAATCTGTCAAACTTCCCAACAACACCTCAGATGCTGTTTGAAGCATTTTAAGACGACTGCCTGGCCCAGCAGCCCAATCGCTGCACCGGTGATATGGCAGCGATATGTGATATGTTTCCATGATAAGAAATACTCCAAATATTTGACCGAAAGGATTTAAAAAAAAATAAAATTCACAGAACTGTCTCTGCCACACTGTAAGACACATTACCTGCAGCACAGGTCACTTTAAACAGGCCACAATATATTATTTACACATCGTATTCTACAAACTGTCATCATAATTATTCTCTTGGGACTTTACAAGTAACATTTGCAAACTGAGTTTATCTACATGCAAGAGCAGCCATTCAGCAGGAACTAAACAACAGTGGTGTGAGGAGCAGCCCGCGGCAGCCGGGTCAAATACATAGAGAAGGCCGGGGGTGGGACAGATCGGCCGAGCCACGTCACGATTCACAATCCATGCTAAATAAGGTAAGGGTCGAACGCAGAAGATCAGTTCTGTGGCCTCGTACACGCACACACACACGCTGAGATGGAGATGTTCTAAAAAGCCACTGAAGGGGTTCACGTCAGAATAGATGAGGAGTATGTGCTCCAAAATTATTGTTTTACCTTTTAGCTCATTGTGAATTACATGACAACTAAAACGTTTCACAGGGTAAACGTGCATGTGCGAGGCCACAGATTACAGTGTCGAAGCGCGCTGCTGCGCTGTGCGTGCACGGAGGGACTCTGATCACTTCTCCAGCAGCAGCGCGGGGATGTTGATGTTCCAGCCGATGGCCTGTCGGTCGAAGCCACATGTGAACAGGTTGCACGACTGGTTTTCTTCATTCCACGCTGTACAGCACACCATCCGCCTGTGACCCTGCGCGCACACACACACACACACATACATTTTAGCTTATAGGTACCGATGCCTTCCCATCCGGGTCATTCTGCTCTTACCATTCTGTTGCTGCGTGGGAGCCTGGCCAGCCTCACTCCACTCATGTCGAACAGTCGCACTTGTCGATTGTCGTGTGGCAGAGCAATGATCTTCTGGTTAGCAGAGACACTTATCCTGAAAGATCAGATGTGGTTGCACTTTAAACTGGAGCCAGAGTTTATCTGCTGACCTGAGTTCTCCTCTTTTGAGTCCAATGATTTTTTTTGACAGAATAAAATTTAGATCGAGTGACATCTGAAGCACATTTTCACTTTTTGGTTTACTTTAACAGCCCAACACTGACATCAAACACTACTGGAATCTAAATTCCCTGCAGGGATTCAGGATAATTGCTGATAAATGTACAAAGGCATTTTGAGCACAGCAAATGGAAAGAAAAAAAAAAATTTTCACAGCTGTTTTGATACAACTTTTTTTGCAATTATTTTTGTAACTATTGTGTATTCTGGAGTAAAAGGTTTACAGCACAGGCCCAGGGACCGGGAAGTTATGGAGTTGTTCTGGAGGATACATCATTCCACCTGATCTTCACCAGCAGATGTATCAAACCCATTCATCGGGGACTTTCTATTTTTGTTTGCACGCTCTATTCCAGCTCCACACTTTTATTCTCACACTCTACAAGAGTATCTCTGTAATATTCACAGATCAAAATGATTTATCTTGTACTGGACTTTGGTGCATTTTTTAAACCCACATTTGAGCTGCCCTGAGAAGGGTTAGGAGAAAAAAAATTAATCAAACACAACATTCAACCACTAAAGCGAATTTTTCCATTTGGGAATGCAACTGAAGACCTGTAATTTGGCAACTTAATAAAAAAAATAGTAATGTGCACATTTGAAAATTCATGGATAATAATAATTAGATTTCAGCAATAAAAAAAGAATTTTGCATACTGGTGGATTAACCATTACAGAAACAAAAAAAATTATTTTGGTAATTACAAATACTGTTAATTTAGGGCAGCTGAGACATAAACCTTACACTGGGTGGTAATAAAATTATTAAGCACTATATATATATATATATATATATATATGATAGAAAAGAAGGGAAGCATAACAGGTCCACTTTAAGGAACAAGTGTGCCTTGTTAATTTAAATGTGCCTGACAGCTTTTATTCTTTTAGACGAGCCTCTTACGATCTGTAGCCAGGGGCGACAGGTCTCACCCTGTACAAAATATCCCTTTATATGTGGAGTCAAATCAATGTGCGACTTAAATATTCAGATTTATCTGTAGCAGCCAGTGACAATGATCAATCACACAACAACTTCAAACCACAGTCTGTAACGTGCTCAGCTGAGTCCGCACAGCTCCGCCCCTCTTTTCACCCACCTGTTCACAGCTGAGTCAGTGCGGATGGTTGCTATAGGCGACCTCATGTTCTTCAGGTCCCACACCTTGACGGTGCGGTCGTCGCTCCCTGAAACCACATTGTCGCCCACCGTGAACACTGCAGATGTCACCGTGCTGCAAGACAGACACACACAACAGCGAACACGTGTTACATGCGAAAATATGAGACCGGAGCAGCTGAAGAAAACAATCCTCTCCCCTTTGTGTTTCACAGTTTTACACAACTCAGACTGCAGCAAACACAGCTGCTAAAGAGAGCTTCTTTCTATGGTTTTCTATCTTAGAGCTCAAATTCCATAGCTACACATCTCTACTCAACTGAATAAAGTTTTCTGAGTGACAAGTTATTAGTCACCCCCCCCTCCCACAAGACAGTGGTTATTATTGTTAACACATAAAAGATGACGAGATGCACACATGCGTCACGGTGATGTGCAAAGACACTTGGAGCCACGGAGGGTGCGTCAGGTACAACATGGTAAAGTTAACACTGTGTGCTTCTTGATTTGTAATGCGAGTCTCCATTTTAAAACGTTCCGACGTGTCACTTTCCCACTTGAAGTTGGCAGGATCTTGCTCGTGCTGTCACGTAGATGCGGCTGTCGAGACAAAGTGAAGAGCTAAATAATGACTTGAAAGCATTAACACCACGGAACGTGTCTGAGCCGTCAGGATGCCGTGAAAGATGATTTCCACTTCCTCGGACTGGCATTTAGTCACGTTCTCTTTGTGAGAAGCTCAGTTTACGATCACATATGATGAACCGAAAGCTCCAGCGCCATCGTGATGGAGTAAAAATGGGATAGAGTTGGGGAATTTTAATGTGGTAGCTTTTGGCATCTAAACCATGGCTTCTTTGTTACTGTCTCAGTCACACGCAAGTGTGTCCAAACATTTGCCTGGTACTGCATATTGGCCAATAGTTGTTTCCTTTGAGACACATGACAACGCAAACCAGATTCCCCTAACATTCGTTATGTGTAGTTATTTATTTACTTGTTTACACTCGACCCTGCTCGGATCAGCTGGTTGTTGTGTTTCTTGTGTTGCCAACGAGGAAGTTGCAGAGTGCCCTCTGTTGGACAAAGTATGCAACATCAACACTCGTAACACGGTTGAAGGGTGTTTCGCCCGTCTTTCTTCACTTTTTTCATTTTCATTTATCTGCCATTATAAATGGGCACACTGAAGGCAGCAGTGTACTTTATATGCATACAGCGCCCTCCTCCTCTTCCTCCTCTGCCCTTTGTTCACCCAGGCGTGATGCCTCTTGCCACATGTTAGCACTAAGGTCAGGTTTAGCCATATATTTAATAGACCTTTAATATTTTCAGTCTATTACTATACGACTATATGTCAGTCGTGCTCTTTTGTTCCTGCTCATTCATGGAGGGAAAAACTGAATGGGATTTCTCATTCTTGATTAAGGTTAGTGTTGTGTGGTGTCCCTTTACACACACACGCACACACCGAGTACTATCTTGGGTTCTACATCCCATCTTTTTAGCTAACACTGGCTCCCTGCTTAATTCATATCGACATGGCATTAAGGGCTAATTAGCGGACTAAACTTTGTCCTATTAGGGAGGCCGCGGCTCAAAGAAACTGCTCTATCGTTACAGGAACCTTCTGACATTGCAGGGTACAGCCCACCTGGGAATACAAGAGGTGCAGGGAGAGATAGCGAGGAGTGAAGATAGGAGTTGTGTTAGACAGGAGGTGTGAGGGGAGTGTAATCAGACAAGATAATTGATTAAAAGGTTGATTAAGGTTAAAGGGTTTTAGAATGGGTGTGAGGAAGGAGGGGAGTATTCAGTGGTACTTAATGCTTTGCAGTGTCTCTGACAGCCAAGGTCAATACTCTTTGTGAGACTTTGGAAGCTGGAGAGGAAGAGCGAGATGGGGTCCATTCATACTCGCCACATTGGTCTTGTTGCGCGCAAACAGTGACGTCACCAGAGTTCTGCATCATTTACAGGGCGTCAATACTCAGACAAAACCTCCACATGAGCGCTGGTATAGGATTTTTTAAAGTATTGCAACACCTAACTCTGCATAATCTGTGAATCTCTGAGCTTCTGTACTAAAATATTAAAATTGCAGTAAAAACCGATACAATCACACACGTGTCTAAAGCCAGGCTGTGGCGGTGAGTTAACAAAAACTGTGACATGCACAACCAGTTGTTAAAAAGGCCCCAAAGCACAGCTTGCACCAGCGGATGTGACTTTTGTTGTACAATGTGATTTGTAAGGGGGAGAACGGTGAGCATAAAAGGCCCCAAAAACATATAGAAGGAATCAAGCAGCTGATAAAGCTAGGGTAATTTACTAGCTATAAAGCTCAAAGATCCCTTAAACATGTAAAGGTGGGACACTAGAGGTGAACAGAGGGCGAGATTTCAGCTTGTCATCTGTTTGTCTGGCTGGTTGTTCTTTGCTTATCGCGACAAGGCTATTTGATATTCCAGCCCATTCATCAGGTAGATGAGGAGAAGACTGTCAGGGCAGTGGGAGGTCTGCGAGATCTCATCTTCCCCTGCCCGGCTAGAGAAGGAAACAAATGCCTCGTAATGGCCTCATAACAGATCTTCCCTGATTCCCAACACTTCCAGCCCTGATCCCTCCACCACCGGCATCCTCTTTTCCTCCAGCCGCTGTTCCACAGCTCTTCCACAAAGGAGTCCTCAGACCAGGTGGAAATCAGTCCCATTTTGACTGAAACTTGTTTTCTTTTACAAATGACTACTGCCTACTCCACTCTATGTGTAAGGTGAGGGACACACACACACACACACACACACAGCTGTTTGACTGCCTGTATGAAGACATTAATTGACATTAATGCGTTCCTGAGCCTCTTTTCCTGAAGTTCAACCAAACTTCAAAAGGGCCAAACTTTTCCCTGACCATATCCTGAACTCACTTCCAGCTAAAAACCAACTAACCATTCTATAAACCAAATCTTAACTCACAAAAAAAAAAAAGAAAAAAAGCTGATTGTGTTTTTATCTTGCTGCCACTCACTCGTGCTGTTTGAAAGAGTGAATCGTGAGAAAGCAGCAACCCACAGTCTGCCCACAGGCACATTTTTAAGAGGCACAATAACACACAGTCAGTGGGTGTGTCCTCGTGTCTCTCCTTTCAGAAAGAACGAGAGGAACAAAAAGACGTGTGACACGTTGAGGTGACTTCGCAACCTAGAACACACCTGTAGCTTCAGCGTCTACAAAGAATGGGATCTGGACAATTATAGCTTAAAATTTCCCCCAGTGGTCTTTCTCTGTGTCTTCAAATGAAAATAATTCCAATAATTTAATAAGAAATTCTTACATCCATCTTAACAGCATTCTGAATCCCTTTGTATTGACTGATCTTAAATGATTTGTTTGATTTATCTTATATTGAATCTGAAATTGATTTTTTTCTGTATATTATTAATGCAGTGTGTAAAATGATTTGACCAGACTTTTTTAAACAGTGTGTAAGACTTCATTGTATCAAGGTATTTGGCACCAAACTTACTAAAGTTCTTTAGATGCTAATTTTTCTTACATAAATCTGTTACGTGGTCTGAGGCTTTGATCTAAATGACTGCTTTTAAATGTATGGAAATCTCACAGAATCGTAACATGTACTCACTGTGAGTGGGTGAGAGCATAAGCCTAAAATGTTAATGAAAATATTCAGGTACAGACGACTAAGAGGTTTAAGAGCACTCTGTTATTTTGCCATGCTGCAGATCTGACAGTCGCTGAGAGCCCGGTAAGTGCTGTTGTATTCCTCCAGAGACAGGATGTCACATCTGCATGCAGACACACACACACACACACACACACACACACACACACACACACACAAAGTTGCATTTCTCCAAACTGCAATCAGATGTCTCCGAAAGCTGTCGACGGCAGCAGAGACAAACGTGACATGGCACTCCGTCTGTAGAGCAAGTCCGCTGTCATTTCTTGTTTGCTCTTGGCCGTTTTGTTAGCTCACACGAAGTTGTCATTACACTGCAATTACGGTGGGGGGGACAGAGGGGGCGCGCGGCACTTTTAGCTGCCAAGGTTCGCTGTCAGGGAGCGTTAGCTGTAATTGCCAGTGAAGACGGTGGAAACGAGAGACTGTCTCCCCTCTAGCTCTCAACCTTGTCTGCCCATTAAACCATTCACACTCTACTCTCTCTGATGTTTCCACAGGAGGGACGGGGAGATTATGCCATTTATGCCACGCCACTATGTCATACTGGAGATCCCGGGAAATTAGTAGGAGAAATTGCGACCGGCTATTGCTGTAAGACACAGTTAAAACAAGGACGGCTCACAAGTAGTAAAGTGAGAAAATTCCAAACCGTGAATGTGTTCGGGTGAGTTTTCAACTGTTTGGTTGGACCAAAGTGGACAATAAGAAGATATCAGAAAAAAACTATCATTAGCTGACAAAGTAACTGGCAGAGTATTTGAAATTAAAAATATTTTAGTCAGCTATCCTCATCCAACAAGCCCTTTTTATGTCCAGAAAGTCATATTCAGTATTGGCACTTTATCAGATTTTATAACACATTGTGTCTGCAAGCACTTCACAGCAGTGTCAGCACGTTCGCTAATCAAGTAAATGACAGAACTAAATGTATTCAGTAATTACCAAGCAGGAGACTAGGCAGAGAATGTATTTGCATGCAATTAACAAACTAACCAATTAATTCATCTTTGAAGTAATTTTTAAGCAAAATCTGCATTTCTTTACTAGTTTACATTCCAGCTAAATGAGTGTTGTCGGGGTTTCAACTCACTGACTTTATCTAAGGCCCTCATTTTTTAGAGATGGACATTTCTAAAAAATTTTCAACACCAGGATATCAATCAGTAACTTGAAAAATAGATCTATAATGAACATTAGGCCACTTCAGTTGCCTTCTTATTTACACTGAATGTGTCAAGTGGCAGAAATACTATTACAGACTAGGTTTTATTCAGTCCTCTAATGAGACTGCAGAAGTTTGGGGAATCATTACATTTGCCTGAAGGTCTGTTTGTTGCTTTAACTGCACAGCCACAAAGGAAGTGGCCATTTGTGAAGGAAATAAGGATGGAGGGAAGAGAAGGAAAGGAAAGGAGGAGGGCTGTTGTTAACTGTGAAACACTGGTGCTTAATCTCATTACAGCAATTGTCTATGGGAGAGAATTAGAGTGGGATCTGCGGGAATTATACATGTTGGGGTCGTACATAATGAGCTCTGCCATAATCCCCCCCACTTGCAATCAAAGGCTGCCAGCCAGCCGGCACACACATGTAGACATGCACATAAACACACACACACACACTTCTTGTGCCTTTTAAAGAGCACTGCCATTGAAAGGCACAGACAAGCCTGACAGTCATCGTTTTGAAATGAGCGGCTGCAATTGAGTGTTAACAGCGAGCGAAGTGCCAAATTACACAGAGTGGGGGGATTAGCGCAGAAACGGACAGATAAATGAACGGGAGAGGGAGGGAGAATGAGAGGTACGAAGAGGCAGCGAGAGGAGGAAGAGAGGCAAACTGTTGAAGTGAGGAGAAGTGCTCCGTAATGAATGAGAGGCAAGTGGAGGATTTGGCTTAGAGCAACAGGGTCTGTAAATTAATGTAAAAGGAAAAAGAAAATGTTGCCGTGATTTACAGAAAGGTGAGATGTTACAGCACCACCCTGTGGGCAAATTAAAGCCTGCACTCATGACTTGGAACATTTAGGTACCTATCTGTGTGTGTGTGTGTGTGAGAGAGAGAGAAAGACTCACTCAGTGTGTCCCTGAAAGACGTTGACAGAGTGGATGGATGGGTCTCTGAAGTCCCACAGTCTGAAGGTGGTGTCTCTGGATGAAGTGACCACCAGACGCTGGGTTGGGTGGGTACAGCAGTGAGTCAACTCCTGGTCATGGCCTGGCCCCACACACACACACACACACACACACACACACACACACACACACAAAATAGAAAATTAAGCTAATATTTCCATTTGTACATCAAACATTTCTTCTATACTGAATATACGGACTTTACTTAGCAACATAATGTGACATTGCCTTGACAGCAGATTATATTTCACAAATATTGTAAACCTTCTAAGAGGAATACTTTGATATATTGAAAAAAATACGACTACAGGCTTTCAGGCCAAGAATTACAGAAGAAGACTCTTTCTTAAACCTGTCTGCATGAGGAAAAGGGACTGCCAAAAGCCTTACAGTTTAGCTTAAAGTGTGAAAATAAGGAGAATACTGACAACCTGATAAGGCTGCTGTGATCAAAATGACCCTATTTCAGTTGAATACTACTCCCTATACAATAAACACTCAACGGTTTACTCAGTAGTGAGCAAAAAATAGATTTATGACACTTGCTAACCATCACTTTGTCATCAATGCTAACCATCATTGTGTAATCACGGACAGTTTCAGTGGCACGTCTGTTTCTTTTTTTTGTACGTGCCATGCACACTACTCACAAACATTTACAACTATAGTCCAGAAACTGGGCAATGATTCTGGAAACAGCACACGGAAATTTCTTACATACAGTATTACATCTAGCCAAGAAAAAGTCTGGCACTAAACTCCACGTAAAAAAAAAACATATTTTTACACTTCAGATTTTCCTTGGATTAAACGAGTGGTTCTCAAACTGTGGCTTGTCCTCGCTTGGAGCTGGTGTAAGTGGGGCACGGACAAGAAGGTGATAAATATGAGGCTGAATGTGATTTTAGGGAAAATAAGAAAACTAGAGTTGGCTGATGCGTCTGCATTCTTAGGTAAAATCCAACTAGGATCCTTTTGTATTATTGATGATTGACTGCGTGGAGCTTTTTTAAATCTGAAAGTTGATCATGCCAGAAAAAGTTTGAGAACCACTGAAAGAAACAAGTTGAGCAAGATTGCTCCACACTTTCATTTTATAAAGTTTGTAGTTTCATATTTGACATTCAGACAATAACAGCCTGTTTAAACTCTTATTAATTCCTCTTTACAGTGTCACACAAAGTACACTAAAGAGGAAGAAAAAAACAACACTGTCTTCTGTTTACAACTACCCTACTACTTCACATACCAGTGAGTGTGTGAACCAGTTCAGAAGTCTCAACCTCATACAGATTGGCAGCACGATCCCAGGAAGCTGTCACCACTTGTCGGCCTCCCACTAACCAATCAGCTGCTATCACGACGCCCTGGTGGCTCTTGAGGGTTGCTGTAGCAACCCGCACCGTTGGGACCTCACAAGGGCCCTCGCCATCCACCTCACCTTCTTCTCTGTCTGATGAGTCCTGGTCGTCATCGCATGGAGCCTGTGAAAGACAAAAAAAAGCTCAGTTGATGCACACAACTTCTGTCTGGTTTTGGTGTGATTCATATGAAAGTGAAGTGACCTACTGTAGAAACCCTCGAAGGTTCAAAGCTACTCACACTGACATCTGGTGGTGGCTGTGGGGCAGGAAGCTGCACCATGTAGCGCCAGATGTGAGCCGTCTGGTCCCCAGAGGCTGCGGAAAGTACAAATCAACAAAGAGCACAGCTCGTTCACATCTACACACAAGTGAGTGCTGGAGACGACGGATGCAGCAGAAAATGGCTGAAACAGCGACGAGGGGAACAAACCGGCTGAAACAGATGCTATATTTAACGTAGTCGATTTGACGGCTCAATACATACCTGTGAGTGCCATCTGCTCTGTGGGGTGGAACTTGATGGAGTTGACTGTGGCAAAGGAAACAATGACAAGATGTCATCTAACAAGCCATGTGAGCGAATGTTGACAGTGTTGCATCAAAGAATAAGCTTCCAAGTGCTTCAGCCATGAACCAGCCAGTGTTTATTAAAAAAGAGATTTATGTCATTACAACCACTCAGAATTTATGATATCAAAATATATACATGAGAAAAACTATAAATGCTTTAGAAGTACATTTTGCAAGTAATTTGAAAAGTCTGCAGACAAACAAAGTTTAAGTATGATTACCTGATCCTGCATGGCCGGCATACCTCAGCAGACATTTGCCAGTCTCTATACTCCACAGCAGGGCTGAGTGGTCTGTTAGGAGAGAGCAGGCATGAACAACAAGTAGCTGTTTACATTTTTATAGTAACCAGCTAATGATTTAATGTATTGTACTGCATTTACATAGAGGGCTGTTTAGTCTGAGTGGATGTAGTACGAAATGCCTGGATTTTAAGCTTCCTTTAAAAAGCTGAGGCCAAAACTCTGTTTCTAAAGGATTAGTTTGGATAAATATTGATAGTAAAACACTACTTGTGTCCAACAGATGCAATCAATCATCTTAAGCATGTTCTCATTTTCTGCTAATTGCACCGAGGTATCACAATTAATTTGACAAAGACATAATGATGCAAATATTGCTTGCAGCACCTTTAGTCCTTGCTATTTATTCTTATTTAAAACCACTGTGCCACATGGTGCCTGTGTGTACAACAAAGCCATAGTGATTGATTTATACAGTCTGTGAAAAGACTTTTTTTTTTTTTTACCTGCAGAGGCAGTGCCCAGCACCACAGGCTGAGTTCGGGTGACACTGAGGTCCCAGATCCCATCCCGATGGCCCACATACTCCTTGAGCAGCTGGCACAATGCCCGGGAGCCGGTGGTGGCTTTGAAACTGGACACAATCTGAACAAGACGGAGCGTGGAAGTGAGCATAAGAGAGGGAAACGTAGGAAAGAAACCTTAAGAGCACATAGTGCTATAGAATACTAGAATATATATACAGTTTAACTTGCAGTACTCATGTCTTACTACACTGCCTGCCACAGCAAGTGACCTTATTTATGGGTCTCTGCTCTCTGTTTCACATAAATGCTGATATATCCCCCAACAGGTACAGTTAACTGTTACTCACTGACAAACAGAGTCAAAGCTCAGACACTGTTTGCCATGTTAGCTCGAGGCTCTGTATCGCAAAACCAGACAACTTGGAAAGACATCTTTGGAAACAGGTTTAATGATATCTCAAAGAGATCTAACTGCACCGCCTAAATGGCTCCAAAGCAGGTGACAAAAGTTTTCATTAACGTGATGAGTAATAAGAATAACAATGAGTCATTTTTGCTGTTCGTGGTAATTATGTCAGCAACAGTTGATTTTTTTTAAACTAATGTCCAATGACCAATTATAGCTGTTTATTAATTGTGCACCCGTTTATTAATTCAGGTAATTACAAATACAATATTACAGCATTATCAGGTCCCTGTTCTATTTTTCAGTGCTGGCTATCTCTACCTTTCACTCTCTGTGCTGGCAGCAGGTACCGGCTTCTTTTACTTTGAACTTTTAAAAGTTTATCTGTTTATAACAGTTCATGTTGAAAATGCCAAACATATTAAAGGGGCTCCAGCTTGTAGTCATTCTGATGTTTGTATATACACATTAGGTATATTATTGGGAAGTTACTTGAATGTTTCTAGGGTGTTCCTCTATTTAGTTGTGCCATCATACAGTATATATTTCCACCGTTAAATGTCAGCATATCAGAATAATTTAAACTGGCTTTGTGATACAGACCCCAAGTGTGTATGTACACCACAAAATTTGTGCTTTCAGATTGCACCAAACTGCATGTTGCTGTGTAGAGAATACAGTTTGTGACTGTGCTTGAAAACAACTAGTGCACCTCTAAAAATAACTAGAGGTCTGATTGCACATGGACCTGTCACTGCAGGCTTCCAGTTTCACTTGTCATAGAGCTGTCACGGCCAGTGCTGTACATGCTGCTGCAGACAGCTGACCACAGCAGTAAGTTAACATCACTGGTAGACAGTGGATGCAGCAGCAAAGCATGTGGTTCACACATGCTAGACTGGGTTAATACAAACTCTCATTCTGTCCTGTGTGTGTTTATATTCACATCGCACTCCGATGCAATCTCATTACATATCTCCTGTTATTAGAACAAAATGAGCAGGTCAAGGTCAACCCAGTACAACACCACAGCTGCAGTTAGTGAGGATCATTAGTTTCAAGCCCCGTCCGTCTTTCTAATATTAGTTTTTGGTCATGTTTCTTACCCAGCTCATAGGTTAGTGATATTTTACATAGCTGCTAACTTCTGCCATGAGGTTAATCCAAGAAGTCCTGCCTTGATCCCCTCTGTGCTCTTTTCTAACTTTCAAAACAGAGGAGGAGTGTAAACCTCTGCGGCTGCAATCAAGGTGCTGCAACAGGATTTTACATAGAAGACAAAAGAAGGGAGAAAAGAAGGCCAACGATGTGTTTAAAAGCCACCTGCTGCAATTCTCTGATTATTAAAACAAATTTTTTTAAAGATAAATATTTAATTTAGACATTTTTCTGATTTATGTGTCTCATTTTTATCTCACACTAGTTTCCTTTCTTCTGCTGTGTGTGTGTGTGTGTGTGTGTGTGTGTGTGGGGAGAGGAGAAGAGCAAAGCAGAGACAGGTTAAGTGAAGATAACACTGTAGCTTGATGATGACAGCTCATTACAACAGACATCAGTCAGCTCCAAAGATCTTAAAGATCTAAAATACTTAACCAACAGGAAACTGTCGACAGCGGTAAAGATGCCAGAAGCTATACTGCTAGCAGCAGGGAAGCTACAGTAGCTTAAGCACATCAGCTATCCTGCTGATGGCAAGCACAGGTTTTGACCAATCAGAAAGGAAACACCAGCCCACCTGTCCAACACAAGCCAATTTAGGGGAAACACTAATCAGCCATAAAGGAATACAAAGGCATTGTAGGGCATTAGCTGCTCTCTTTTTTTGTTAAAAGTTACACAATAGAATCTATAGTACTGTCTTCTGGCACAGAAAATCAAAATTAACCTCATGAAATTAAAATGTTTTAAATCACTTGTTTGATCTGTGCAAAAACCTAATTGTAGAAACAACAGAGGTTTATATGGATGGGATCATGTGCCAAAGTTTTCAAGGGAACCAGCAGAAACTGGAAGTTATTAGGTCATATTCCTTCTCCTCGTTACAGGCTAAGTTAACCAGCTACTAACATCAGCGCCCTAAAAAAAAAGCGCAAACGTAGGTCTAATTTGATCTTCTCATCTAGCAAGAAACAAGTACAGCCAACTGACACACTGTTTGATGTAAACGAACTCAAGGGATCACCAAAGTAAGGAAAGTTGGTGTAAAAAGAAAAAAGGAAATACATAAATAAAAAGTAATACACTTGTTAGATTTGACAAATGCAGCCATTTACCCAAACAACCTCTATATGGGTGCAGAGCAGAGAAGGAGTCAAGGTCAGACTACAGTTAGAGAGACACTCAGACCACCACTGCCTCCCCCATGATGCTTAGTGGCAAACAGAGCATTCAGGAAGTTACCCATGAATCTCCGCCCCACAACTCCCATGTGGCCACACTGAAGTTGCGAGGTCCACCTATTTTGCCCTGGAAAGTGTACAAGCACTGTGTCAGCAAGGGATCACAAAGGATGTTCATTTACATTTGTTTATCCACTTTTTACACATTATGACCTCAGAGGAAGACTGGTCCTTCCTCTCACTCAGAAACACAGGGGCTTTCTACAGTCAGTCACCTCAGACGGGCCTGAATCGCAACAGCTCAAATATTTACACACATGACACGTCTTACGAGCTCTATTGAACGGGCTAACGTAGCTGGTGCCAGGTACCTTGCTGGTAGAGGCTTTGTAGGTCGTCTTCAGCTTCTGTGATAGTTGACTGGTGCTGTGGCTGGCTGTGTGACAGAGACACAAAGAACAATGAAGGAAATTCATTACTGAGTGACAGACCTCTTGCTTGCTTTGTTTCACCGCTGCAGTAACGGCCTCATAAAGTGTCAGGACTTTAAATAGCACACGCCTCAACAATGCAAAGCCTTGTTGAGTGTTCCTAGTTATGACTTGTTAATACTATCTGCACAGCTGCTGATGACTTTTGAATATGTCTGCAGTGTAAGTGCCCCTGTGTCCAGCAAGAATGGAGCTGTGGGGGAAAAAAGCCCAGTTAAACTGAGCTTATT
This sequence comes from Pterophyllum scalare, assembly GCA_024447675.2. NCBI lineage: Eukaryota > Metazoa > Chordata > Actinopteri > Cichliformes > Cichlidae > Pterophyllum > Pterophyllum scalare. The sequence continues at coordinate 89,520 of JAMQGT020013971.1, forward strand.
TTAGATATTCAGACTAGATATTATGTGTCATAATAAAGAGTTTACATAAGTCTGACCTGTGTAAGTGTGTGTGCCCCCCCCCAAGCTTTTATGAACATCAGTTTGTGGAACGTTAGCAAAATCCATGAAAACATTAGTTCCTAGAAAATGCTCACCCATCCTGTATATCATCATACAAAGAAAAACCTGCTCACACAGGTGTGTACCCATGCAATGTAACAGCCTGGTCAGCATATACACATGGCATAAACAATAATAAACACACCAGCTACAAAAGCCTGCCGTTAAAAAGAATTAAAAATTAAAGCTAAAATTCCTTTTAGATTGCTCGGGTATTGTGCCTTTCTGTGCCTTCTGGAGCGAGAGAGCTGATAAAACATCTCAAATTAAACTTTATTGTACTAATATGCCTTCATTAACCTTCACTGTAATTCCAGTTCCTTACAGCGTTTCTTAGATAGAAACAGAAAAGACATGCGACATTGAGTCCTTCACACTATTTTATCTTGGATTTTTCAGCTCTTTTTGTATTATCTATTCTATTGTAAATATTTGTTTCTCTTCTTCTCCTATGTTTTCTGAAATAATGTTTGATGAGTTTCATGACTTACACAAAGAGCTGGCCAAAGAGATAAAATGAGAATCACACCCACCAACAAAAATAGCCAAGCAAAGAGGCAATCCAGAACAACCGGACTATCTGATTATTTCCAATGTTTGTCATTCTAACTTCACTCTCTGTAGCATCTCTCAAAATTATGCAGGAAAACTCTGTGATGCAATAACTGCATATAAATAACACAGTGTTTCCCCATCCAGCAAACCTCTTAGCTATGAGAAGGCCACCTTACTGATTGCTGCCGGCGCTGTGCTGTGTGGATTGTGATCAATCAACAGTTTCTTGGAGTTTTTATCAGAAGTTAAATCATTTACAAACGTGCTACAAGTGACCATTTAACTATCTGCGCTGTTACTAAACCACAATAACACAGTTTGACATCCTGAAGTGAAGGATTCATAGAAAATAAACAGAGACAGATAAAATCGGCTTTTGGTATGCTAGAAATTTGAAATTTTAGGAAATTATATATATATATATATATATATATATATATATATATATATATATATATATATATATATATATATATATATATATAAAAGCCTGTATACTTTTTACCCTATGTGGAATAAAGATGTGTGCTGTCAAACAAAAACAAACAGCTCAAAGAAATCATTAAAAGCTTCAAATTACCATGACATTCATGCCCACGATGAGTGTCTATAAACTTCTGACCACAACTGTACGCTGACAGGCTGATGGTTAATGAATACGATACTTTGGGTAAGTCAACAGTGTTCTTGTTGGTTAATTGAGGCAGCTTCTTTGTATGTATGTTACGTATAGAAGCAAGACTTTTTTATTTTTTTAAATCATTGTATAAAATACACGTGTATACTTCAGTGTCAATGTAAAGGTAAATACAGGTCAAATATCTTGGGATTAATAAAATGCAGCTTATAATAAAATGCCACCACTTTCTGTCTCACATTACTGAAAATATGGTCAAATTTAGGAGCTGTTGCACTACCTGCTGTTTATTTGGGTAAGCTGATTGTAAAATTTTAGAGCACTGCCAGCTGGCATATTTTTATGTTGTGTAAAACATTACCACTCCTAGTATGCTGTCATAGCAACTACTCGTATTTCTAGGGCTGTTTCACCAGTCTGTCATAAAGATGGAAAATAACATAGAAATTTAAATCTTCATGCTCATCAGCTTCCAGGGAGATTACTTCAGCCACCGTGGGATGAGATGTGCACTTTAAACACAATCAATATTTTCCATTTCAGTTTCCAAAGACTTCTATTAAATGTACTCAGAGTGAATTACACACTTAAATAGATATGTGTCGGAAATTACTGACCTTTTGTTTTCAAGGCTCCCTTGGTGGGGTCTCCTCCCTCAACGGTCTGTCCATCGCCAGTCAGTCGCTCATTCAGCGATTCAATTTCCCGACGTACTGTAACATAAGCACAGTGACGAGTCGTCAGTAATTAAACACTGCCTGTGCTCTGAAAGCATTGGGTTAGTGAATGAACACTGAAAAATCAATACAGTAAGGTAGGTGCCTCAGAATGTAATCCAAATGCTTTTGCTCGACTCTTCCTGTTAGTTACTCACGTTCAAGGTTTTCAATGTAGAGATTCTCAAACTCCCGCTCGATCTGCCCAAACAGATCAAGGAGATTGTTCCGCAAAGCGATGGGCAGCTTGGAGTCCTGGGCAAACAGACAGAAAACAGACCCAACCACACATTAAGGTCACATATACAGAACGCTGCACGATCAGGAACGTCAAGCAGGAATTCTTTCCACATCCTCCTCAAGTGCAACAGAACAGGAGTACAATGGCAATACTCACAGTTATCAGTTGTTAAAGTCGAAAGTGAAGTTTGGGTGACTCATAAAATACACATCACTTACAGTAAAACAACATAAACCCGTGTGTTTACCTCACCAAATAAACAGCAGCCGAACTGGTGTGAATGCTCGGCCACAGTTTGAGCTACACAGCTACAAGATACAAACAAATAACTACACAACAGATACCGTCTAACCAGCCTGAACTGACTTACCTCCATGGTGCAGTCCTAGAGGTACCCAGTTACCAGCTGACCACCAGTCTCCACCAGACTAGCATGTGAAGACACATAAAAGCTGCCGTACAAACACTGGATTCAGAAGGCTGCATCTGACAGCTCGCCTCGAGAGCTGCCGCTTAGTCCTCCAGCCGTCCAAAAGACGACAACACCGAATACTTCACTGTCACTCTTTCAGCTGGGGCGCGTGTTAAAAACCGACCACTTGTCACAATGACGTTAGCCACCTGAGCATTCTGTCACCGCCACATGCCCAAACAATTTTGCAAAAAAAATAAATAAAGGTCATTTAGCAAATAACAAGCAGGCCTTATGAATTTAAAGCTGCTTAGATGTGGTGCTTAAACCTGCAGCACACTCAGGCCAAAGCCGGCGGCATTAAAAGTGAGGAAGAATATGTGTTCTGTGTAAAATATGGGTCCATAAAGCTGTCTGTGTATGTGCAGCTAGTGCTCCAGGGGATAGAGGAGCTGCATAAACAGAGCCTGCCGGTCTTGGCAATAAATAAAAAAGGACTGTTGAAAAGACTAATCAGACCTGAACAAGCAGCCCATATTAAAACTTGATGAGACAACAGGCAAGTGCAAGCTGAGCTCTAGTTTTAGTGGCTGATAAAGCACAGAAAGTAAAAGCAAAAGGATTTCCATGGTCAAGCATACATTTTTTAAAGAGACTAATAAATGGGACATCCCATTTTAAAATCCAACATGTTTTTTAATTTAATCCTAAATGTCTAACATCGATAATGTTCCATGACAGGAGAAACCTGTTGATACAATCTAAAACACTCACAAATACTTTGTTCATCTTATCTGGGAAATTACTCTTAATAAGGTCACTGTGCAGCCAACTCCCAACCAGGACATTCTTAATCAAACAGAAACTGTTTTATTATCTTAGCAGGGAAGAAACAACTAGTCTGCACCAGGAAATGGCTGCTCACAAACAGGCTCCCAGTCTTCCCATTCTGGAAGAAATAAGTCTAATTTAAAGAACTGTGTTCAGAGAAAGTTAATCACCAACCTGATGGCAAGAATCACAGCCAAATACTTTGTTTAAAAACGAAGAAATGAGTAACCAAACTCTAAACTCACACCAGAGAGCTCATAAAAGTTTGGAGAACCTAGACAACATTAACTCTTTTACTCAGAAATATCTCCCCCAAAGAACCCGCAGCTACACAAAGAAGGAGAAACTCCATCTCACAAACACGAGTTGCGGATGTTGCAATGCCAGGTAGAAAATAAAAGAAATGCCGCTTAACCGGCTCGTACTGTACTCTCACGACTGAAAGAAACAGCCTCGCAACAAAAGAGAATAACAATGAAAATGCTAATTACCCAAGAACTGTCCACCTGGTGCTTTTAAGGTGAAACTCTGTGGGTCCTGCCCGTAGCATATTTTATTACATAGTCTTCAAAGCTGCAACTTTACTCAGAATGTATGCCTGCTGCTGTCAGTTTGCTTGTGTGTAAGTGAGAAAAAACGTGGATCTATATCTGTGTGTATTTCCCCCTCACCTGTCCATCCAGCATGTCTCCTCTCTGGATGCCTCCCGGCCTCTCCTCTGTGCTGTTGGTGCGCCTGATAGACAAACTGTGAGCCTTGCGCTTCTGCTTGGGGTGACGGGCAGCTGAAGCCGAGCCGCTGCTGCTTCCGCCCTCCACGGGCATCCCTCCTACCTTGCGGGTGGCCCTGCCCCCTGCTCACACCCTACCTGAGAAGCAGCTAAACACTGGACGGACTCTGGTTGGGGCCCTCACTTATCACCACCCACCTGGCAGTAAAGAAAATGAAATGCAGGGTGGCTCTCAGATATATTCAGAGTTAGGGTTTTTGCCCTAAAACTTCCAAAATAAATTCCAAATCCATTCAAAAGCCCAGCAATTTAATGTTGTGTTCACGTTACTCTTTGCACATAGAAATAACAGATACAAAAATTACATTTAGACCTTTTGTCGAATAAATAAGCGTCCCGTGGTAAACGGTGTCACCTGAATTTACTGCAAACAGCCAGTAAAGCTTGAGACACCTTTGGTCATCTTCTAAAGCCTGCATGTCTTTGCCGACAGATATTACAACACTAAATGTACAGTAATGTTACTGAAGTTTTGCAGCGCGGAATGGGATTCTGTATGTCCGCTGCTTGCATTATTATAGTGTAATATGACAGCAGGCCAGGGGGTAACATGTAATAAATATAACCTAATAGAAATTGGCCAGGGGCTACTGTGTAATAAATACAAGCTAGCTTGTTATAGTTAGGAATATAAGACGAATAGTGGAAGTAAACGCGCCAGAACACGTCAGTTTATAAAACATTATCTCCATTCCCTACCCTTGAAGTATTAACAGGCACTCTGATATACGAAATAAGACGAGACTCACCACTGTCACTGCCTCGCTAAATTCATACACACCAAGCAGGAGATGGGAAATGAAATAAGCTGGGCGCTAGCTCGCGTTAGCTGCCACATATATGCTTCCTTGCGGCATCCTCAGCGCAGCGGCTGAAGGACACGGCGGGCTCCGTCATCTCTAACCTCACAAAACCTCAGTTTGGGATTTTTTTTAAACAGGCTTTCGACTTATGGCTCTGACAATGGGTGATAAAAGATAGTTTTAATCTCTGAGTATCAGAATTTTATTACAAATTTTTACACATGACGTATATTGTTAGTGCCCTCCACTTCCGTGTAACGTACACTGTGTTTGCATTGTGTTAGCCAATGAGCAGTCACGCCACCAGGAGGACAACGAATAAAAAACCGTGAGGTCACAAACAGGGAAGGCGAGTTGCTCCGACCGATTGCGCTCTAAAATATCGTCGCCACACGGTAAAAGACGTGATTTGTCAACCTGAAAGAGCGTACACTTTGTGTGAGTAGCTGAACGCTTTATAGTTTCTGTGTAGCTCGTATATATGGCAGACAGCGCATACTTATGTTCAGCTGGCAGAAGCCTGGGTGTTGCAGAGGTGCTGTGCGGTGATATGATGGCGTGTTGACAGTCAGTGTTTAGAGGAAAACATGAAATGGATCTGATGGAACGGAGCACTTAGGTCCGCAGGCCCTAGACCTCAAAGCAGGGGGGTCGAGCATAAGGCCTAAGGCCCAGAATCGGCCGGCAGACTCCAATTCGGCCCATTAGATGGCTTTGGAGAATGTAAAGGAGGGCATAAGTATTTTACTTTTAACTGTATTTCCATACATTTTCCTACTGATAAAGACCTCCCTAAAGACCATTCATACTATACCAAATTAATTAAGTAATAGACAAACAATAAAATGACAGAAAAGTTCCTGTTTTTTCACTATCTATTGTAGAAATGTCTGTTTTTTGTGGGGAGGTTTTGAGAGTCCACAGTAAAAGAAAAAAATTCCATTTTCTATGAATTAACAAAAATGTACTGTTGAAATTGCATTTCTTTATCTTAAATTAAGATATCTCAGATTAAATGTATAGTTGAACTTCTTTACACTCACAGAAAGGGGAGTTTCACTGGTCTGGCCCACTTGAGATCACAGTGGGCTGTATGTGGTCCATGATGTGAAAGGAGGCCCTGTTTACATGAGAATGACCTGCTGGAACTGTATAGATTTCAAAAAGAATTGCGTGCAGACAGCAATGTTTTAAAACTGAACCGCTAAAGATTTATGTAATGTGTGCAATGTAATCCAGGTGATGGTGTAGCAAATGTACACTTTGTTGAAGAAGCGCTATTAAATTTAAAAGAGTAAGCAGCACAAACAGCACTCTGGAATCCGCCATAGTTATTGTTGTCAATCTCCTCTCTCATGTGGAGAAAAAGCATAGGAATTGCAACCATAGTGTGCATGTGTCAGTACCTCCCATTATGGAAAACTCATGTTTACACGGTGACCAGAGCATCTCAAAATGTCCCACTCTGTAACTGGTTTTCAAATTGTGCTGTTTTCAGGGACTCAAAACACCGTATTCCTGCAAACAAATGCCCAAAATGCAACAAAAGTTAACCATTTTCACCTGAAAACATTCTCTCATAAACAGGGCCTGAGTTTGATATCTCTGCTTTAAAGGTACTTCATACAGTTAGCCTGTGCAGAATTTAACCAAAGCTTTCACCAGCAAGAACAGCATTATAACACCGGCTGTTCTGAGATGTTTTTAGATTTATGCTATATATTTTTGGCACCTTTTTTTTCCCTCAGGCTTTTATTTTGCCAGGCCTCTATTAAAAATATGAATGTGCTATTAATGAGTTACCTGGTTCAATAAATGTTACATGTCACTGGTTCAATGTCACTACACCATCTTATAGTACAACTTGGTATTATACCAAAATACAGCTCAGTCCAACTTCAGTTCAACTTCAGTCGATATCTGTTCAGCAGCATACACAGACTTAGCACTTGTATCTAATGTTTTACTGATAACTGTACTCACAGGATTAGGATAACGCATTTGTGCTTTTATTTGAGTAAACTTTGGCGTAGCTTATTTCTTTACCATGGTACTGCTATTTTTTAATCAAAATAGTATCATCTATATATGCCTTGATCACTGAATATTACCAGTTCAGTTAAAAAACAGCAACAATAGATTTAATACCAGGGTTGTGGGGGCAGATTATTTGGGTTCCCCTTTAAAGCTGGATGTTGTTAATGTCCATTCTCTGACTAAAGTCACTGTAAAGTAATAAATAAATCACTATAGCAGGTAGATTTTTTGCAAGTATACATTGCAAGCAAAGTGATCCCGATCCACTTTGATCCTGTCCGTTTTTTACCGACAGCCTCACCTTCCGTCCTTGTCATTGGTTTTCTGTTTCGGTCAGGCCATGGTGCGGGCTATGTGGGCGGTGCTCCGAATGCTATCCCGGGAGGGAAACGCTGTGCTGAAATCAAACGCACCGTGTGCTGCCAGAGGAGCTCAGCAGCTGAGGTCCGGACCTGTGTGCGCAGCTGTTACGGCCTTCCGCAGAGCGATACCCAGGTAAGATGGAAGCTGCATGTCTCTGAAACAGCCCGACTATCGTGAGTTTAAAGACAAGCCAACGATAAGCCTATAACCCCGAGCGGGAAGTAGCGCTTTTTTGACTGAGCTAGTGATAGCTGGCTGCCGCAGCCCGTTTGTTTCTTTGGATAACCGCAGCTGTGAACAAAAGTCAGGTCCAATTCTGTCTTTAAATGTCTTACACTCGATGTAGCTTTGCAGAGTGGTTACAGAAGACACTTTAATAATGATGTCTCAGAGCTTCAGTGTATCCTCGTCAGTACGGCATACTTTATATATTGTGTATTTAGTAAACTTTGTTGCAGAGGTCAAAGCTTGCAAGCTATGAGCAGTAACCCATTAATTTGACAGTCATTCATAGAACAAATACTAACGTTTCATGTGTTTGTTTCAAAGGGGGCATTTTGATCATTTCAGTGTTTCTTGATTTTTGATGTTTAGTGTAGTTATACTACTTACTAAAGTTTGGAGAAAGCACAAGCGCCGCTTTCTAGAGCTTTCAGAAGCACCTCACAGTCATCCTTTCTACATCTACTGGGAAACTAAAGGGGAAAAAATGCTATGCCAAAGCATTTCAGTCAAATGCAAAGTGCCATTTGAAAGTGAACATTGTTCTGATCTCATAAAGTGGCAAATCATCAACTGTTGTCCACCCGCTGCACCGCAGTGAAGTCAGACACCTGCAGTCTGCAGCCAGAATGCCCGAGGTTACCACAGACCACCTGGATGAGAAGCAGGTGCAGCTTCTGTCCGAGATGTGCATCCTCATCGACGAGAACGACCGCAAGATCGGAGCGGACACCAAGAAAAACTGCCACCTCAACTCCAACATCGATAAAGGTGCCTGTCTACCACACTAGAATATACACCGGGGATCCTTAAGTCTAGGCCTCAAGGGCCGGTGTCCTGCAACTTCTAGATGTGTCTCTGCTTCAACACACCTGAGTCAAATATAGAAGTCATTAGCAGGACTCTGGAGAACTTGACTGCATACTGAGGAGGTAATTCAGCCATTTGATTCCTGTGTGTTGGATCAGGGACACATCTAAAACCTGCAGCACACCGGCCCTCGAGGCCTGGACATGAGGATCCCTGATATACACCCATCCACACAGGTGCAGCGCTCATTTCCATTCAAGCTGTTTTTTCTTGTCGACAGGTTTATTGCACAGAGCTTTCAGCGTTTTCATTTTCAACAGCGAGGACAAGCTACTCTTACAGCAGAGGTCTGACGCCAAAATCACTTTTCCAGGTCAGCTTCACGCCATTTAAATACCCCTGCGCTCCACTGAGACGCCGCTGTACCGAGGCTTAGCAGTATTTATAGGTTTTAACAGTCTTCTGTGTCTCTGTGTGCGTTTGTGCAGGCTGTTTCACAAACACATGCTGCAGTCATCCACTACACACAGACAGCGAGCTGGAGGAGAAGGATGCACTGGGGGTGAGGAGAGCTGCTCAGAGGAGACTCAAAGCAGAACTGGGGATTCCAATGGAGCAGGTATGCTGTGTGTCTGTTTCACTTCTGGCTTCTGCCCTCGCTGAAAGAGGATTACTGAGGATTGCAGCAAATCTTTGCTTGTTTGTGATCTCCTCCGCCTTCCTGTTGCTCCTCAGGTGACTCCAGATGAAATGACATACCTAACAAGAATCCATTACAAGGCCCAGTCAGACGGGGTTTGGGGAGAACATGAGATTGACTACATCCTCTTTGTGCAGAAGGTAGTGCTGTAATATCTGTTAGATGCACGCAGTGATTTTTGTTTTAACCTACAGGGCTAATTAACCAGAGCCAAATCCACCTTGCGTGCCTTGTAAAGTACCCTTTTGCCTCCAACAAATCCAGACTTGATGCAACCGCTTAATTTCACCTGCATGCCTCTGAGGGTATGAGTTCTAGGAATTTAAATGAACAGCGTCATTTAGGAGTGTGCTCTGTGATGCGATCATTAAGCTCTTCAAACTAATTTGCAGCCACTCTACAGGACACAGATATGAGGTGGACCTGCCTCAGTTGAAACTGCTCTTATGTGAGTGACTGGAATGCAAAATAAAAAATAAGAAGAGCAGACAGCACTGGTTATGTGCATGTTAGTCCTGTGCACAAAAATCAGACACAAAACCCTCTCATACAACTGAATATTGTTGCATTAAATTTAAGGTGTTAAGCAAATAAACTGTAACACAATTGTAGTGTTTGTGTATTTGTTATTATCATGGGTGCACAAATAAAACACAGCCAGGGTTTCTAATAATGTGGTCACCATGTGTGTAATTAGTCCCTGTAAGACAAAAGCTCAGGCTTTAAACTCCTTGGTTTCAGTTTTTTTTTTTTTCTGCCCTTGACTCTATGATGTAATAGAGAGTGGATATTCCTAATATGGTCATCTCAGGGACACAGGTCTGGCTATGAGCACAGAGGCTCCACCCACCTGCTGTTAAGTTTGTTTATGAGATGCATGTGATGTAGTGAAGGAGGACGTGCAGAAGGTTGGCGTGACAGAAGATGCTAGAGAGAGGGTGAGATGGAGGCAGATGATCCACTGTGGCAACCTCTAAAGGGAGCAGCTGAAAGAGGTCATCATCCTGTTTACAGTCTGGAATGTATCTAATCTCATCGTCTGTGAGGACAGAGTTCAAACAGAGCAGAGGTGAAAGGAAAAGGTGGAATTTCAGCCTTGACAAGCAAATCAGCTGAAGATTGAGATGCATGGAAAAGCATGGTTCATCTTAGTATAATGTGTTAATCAGAGCAATGATTAAATGTTTTACTTAAAGTGACATGTTTACATATGAACAATTTAAATTAAAATGACAACAGCTGTCTGTAAAATTTTCTTGATGTAGCGTGCATCTGGATTTAATTTGTCTGAGTTTGCTCAGCATCATAGACAGTAACATCCTTTCTTGTGTCTCTCCACAGGATGTGGATTTGAGCCCAGACCCCAATGAGATCAAAAGCCACTGTTATGTGAGCAAAGAGGAGCTGAAGGAAATGTTGGAGAAGGCTAAGTGCAAAGAGCTGGAGATCACGCCCTGGTTCAGTCTCATTGCAGAGACCTTCCTCTTCACGTGGTGGGACAACCTGCAGAACCTCAAACAGTTCATGGATCATCACAGCATCCACCGCATGTAATCACAACTAGAGTCGGGCTCCCCCTCCAATATTTCAAGCTCTCTGATTTTTCTAGAACTGACATAAAAACACAGTCAGCCGAGCTGCAGGAGACCTGAAAACAAGCCTCCGCTGAAAGTGTGAGGGTTCCAACACCTACTTTGGACAAGTTGGAGAGCTTCTGCACTAAAAGAAAAAGTAGAGAATGTCTTAGTGAGGTGATAGGTAAGGTTGTTTACGTAGGTTTGTAGCACTGAGGTGCATTCATCGCCAAAGTAGATGTCTCCTATAGTGCTCATGTGTTGACTCATCCTTCAGGTAATGGTTCAGATAAGTTGGATTCACAGCCCGAACAGCTCCACAAAGACTGTAACCTATTTTTATATCAAAACTTAAAGTGCCTGATAATGGGTCATTAGCCTGATCGGAGTAGTATTTCCAAATCACAACTGCTTCTGTGTTGTTGACAGTAACATTACTGAGCAAGCTACAGCTTTGGACACTCTTTCACAATAAAGTGAACTTTGAACTTGCATAAATGTTTGTTTTCTAAATTCAGAGCTAAATTAACACCTTGATCCATTATATGGCAATAACTTGTGCGACTCGTACATGAGCGTAACTATCCCAGTAGTTATTAACTGTGATCATGAAGGTAATACCTTTTTTTTTTTCATATGATATGAAGCCACCATGAGGTCACCCAATGGCTTTTACAAAGTCATGTTTTTGAAGTCTTGACCTGGGCATTTTTGATACTGTCAGCTTAGCTTTTTGAAACCAGACCTCAGAATTAAGGGTGAGAAGCTGGGATATGCTCATACAGTAGTGACTCAGTGTGCCCTGAAGTATACTCTGCTTTATCCTCCTTAACTCACAGGGGGGGGGCTGCACTTCACAAAGTGAACATGTGTTATTCAAACTCATTTAAAACTAGCAAATGAGTCCATTAACATCTGGTAAATGTTTACTGAGGTCATGGCTTTAGGAGGCAGTTGGGTCCTTTTCCCATAGATTTCTACGCAAGCTCCTTTTCGCCCCCTGCTGGCCATTAGAATATATGTAGAGCACTTCCACACCAGCTTCACTTTTCAGACCTAGTGCTTTATAGGGGTTAAATGATGCTGTGATTCAATTTGTTTTAACAAACAGGCTTTATTTGCAAGCGTAATGCATGATTAAGGCACAGTTTCCACTTCTTTTGGAGCAAAGCAGCTAAAACATGATACAACATTGTTTTGCACTGTACAGCCATATTTAAAAAAAAAATAAAAGTAAATAAAAAATGAATATGTGCAGAAAACATGCTACATGTACATGACTACAACCTGACCAATTTATCACCTGGCCAATAATATCAGACGATATTAGCCATTTGACAACCTTTCGGTATCTGCAGTTACAACAGCCGATAAATAAAAACTTTAAAAAGTAAAGACGGTATGGGAGAAATGCCCTTCCACCATCTAACTTCCCAGTTGGCTGCACACACATTTGGAACGCCACAAACCAAGCAGTCAGGTAGAGCGTAAATGAGTAAATAAACCACTACAAATAACAAATATTGGGGAACTCTGTTTCATGTGTCTGAAAGAAAACTACCTCAGAATTTCAGATTTTTAAAATCACCAAATAAAATCGTTCGGGCTCTATACACAACTATAACAATCAGTCCTGTGTTTGATTTCTACTGTGCCAGCATGTTCAACACTGATTTCCTTCCCTCTTATCTGTAGCGCCAGTCTAGGATATGACCCTCTGGCACCTCTGCTAATCTATATTCAAAAAACAAAATATCCCAAAAGTAAATGGCACAAAAATGGAAAATGGCACAACTACATTACATTCCAGTTATTATGGGTTTGGCATTTCATTCTAAGCAGATCATGTTAATACAGTTAACTGTTTTGTCAAGTATGTGCATCAATATCAATAATATCATGTGCCAGAAACAGCAAGAATAAAGATGTCATATATGGACAATTATTTTCTCTACTTGGTCATATCAGGTTCTCATGCATTTATTGATATTATCAAAAGATAATCTTAATATTTTTACATTTTACCCAACTAATCTGATTCTAGAGCCATTAAACATGCATTAAAAACAAAATAAAAAATAAAATTCACACTGCTTTAATGTATCATCCAGTGCAGTGCTTTTGGCAAGAGAAAGTTTTCCTTTACATCTGAATGTCCTGTATTTCAGCAACTATTACATTAACACTTTAAGTCTGTGTTCTGTTTGTCTTACAATACAATTCACTGTACATCAGCCTAATCCAACAAAATGATCGAATGATTGTTTTTTAAGCACTATTTTAATATTTCAGTATCTAAAAGCAATAACAGCTAGACTCTTAAACATACAAAACAGATTACCTGAAGGAATGATTGTGTCTCATTATAGTGTGGTGCAATAAAAGAGCTACCTTAGGAAATATGGGAAGGCTTTGTGTGATTGCATAATGAGATGAAGCTGGGATGTGATCTACAGCTGCTGCAGATGAGACTGGCCTCTTTGTGGTGTTTCCCTTGTGGTATTATACGGGGCCTGCAGGGTTTGGTACAGGACCGGAGTTGGGTGGACTCAGCTTCATGGTATTAAAAAAATCCATCAGCTGACCAGGTACTTCAGCCAGCACAGACTTTGCCAGCGCTTCTCGAGGAGCCTGAAGAAGAGAAAAAAAAGACTCAGACTCAGCTTTGCTGTCATTCAGACTACGAGAGTGAGAGACTATGTCTATGAGACATAGTGTGGACATTACATATATTCTCAGAGTTAAGTCAAAAACAGTGAACAGGAAAATAATTCTACATTTTTAATTGATCCATTGTGTGATTATTGATTAAGGGAGAAAAGCAAGCAGAGTCATGCAGATGAAGAGAGCTTAAAGGAAAATTCCACTCATTTTAATAAACGCTGCATTTCAGGAGTTACCTTTTCCCTTTTTTTAAGTTGAAATTCTGTCAAACTTCAGTGGAGCTGCTTATACTTGTTAGGCAGGTGGTCTGTATCATTACAATCTGTAGCTAACATTATCCGCCACCTGTCACATCACTCCTGAACTGAGTAAAGGTGTGTTCCACTGTTTATCAGCTAATTTAAAGTGTCACTTTTAACAACATTTAATTAAAACAGAGGAGTTTTCCTTTAATGTAAACCAGAGTATGCTCTTTTAACCAGTGCCACAGATCCTCAGTCAGACAGTACAAAAGACTTAGTTGAACCATTACTGCTGCTAAAGAATCTTGTCATTAACATTAATAAAGAAATCTGAAATCAGTGCCAGGTGCCCTGCTGAATCACGTGCAGTGATGCCCAATCACATGCCCAGTTATCCATACAGGGGAAGCAAAAGTTAGATGACAGCAGGAGTTATGACTTATGATATTTGGGGTACCCCTATGAAGGATTAGGATCTTGGGGAGGCTTCAGTTTCAATGAACTGAAGAAGTAGGCCACTTGTTGAGGTAACTCGGCCAATACGCTTTGGGCAAGAGCCTGGCTGGGTGCCTGAAAAGAAATAGATAAACAAGGCAAATAGATGAGCTACAGCTGTTTTCACACCTGCACTGTAGCTCCGAACTTCTCTAGACATTACACAAGTGAGCTGTATTTGACAATGCACGTGTCAGTCTGTCAGATTAGACTTTGATGCTGCTTTTCCAATAGTAGCTACTTGGCTCGGCTCAATTTTTAGGGTTTTCCATTAGGTGGTAGTACCTGGTGCCAGGTACTTTTTTAGTACCTACTCAGCTGCAGCTCCAAGCGAGCTGAGTCGAGCCAAAAATGTGACATCAACAGAATGCATGCCACTGATTGGCCAGTGAGTGACGTCACTAGATGAGTCATAAGAGCAACTCCTTCACAAGAATCAAATCTGCTTTTAAAGACATAAAGATGTTTATGTGCCTGGTGGCTGACAACAGAATCCAGAGGAGGGTAGACAGAGCATCCGTTTTTATTAGTGTCGCATACAAATGACGTCATGGGATTTTGGGGCCGTCTTGCTAAGGCGGTACTCAATTGTAATGGGAAAACAAAACCAAGGTGAGTCGAGTAGGTACTAGTGGAAAAGAAGCATAAATGGCCTTCATCCTTTCAGCTCTAGTGCAACTGCATTCATGTTGGAAGAGCCCAGGCAGCCACCTCACCTAAACCAAACAGAATATTATCATAAGTGGCCTCACATCCCACTACACATACCCCTTTGGAGCCTGTGTGAGGCCACTGTGGGCCCCACTACTGGCATGACACATTGGGCCCCCAGTAGGGCTCCAGTGGGACCACACTAAGCAGAGAGGGGCCCCACATCGGGGTCCTGCATCAGTGAGCCCTCCTGGGGCACATGTGGAGTAAGTGTGGGTTTGCTCTGCCCACAGAACTGCACAGTTCACCCACACAGGCATGTTTGCTAGGATGTGCTACACGTGAGAAGGGACATTTTCTATGGTTGTCCTAGCATCACTGTCACAGTTCATGTGTGAAAACAGCTTGAGGTGCAGGCAATCCCTTGGTTTGGACATGTATGGTATACTAGTATTGACTGGAGAAACTGCTCTGCTCTGTTTAATTTATAAGGTCAGTTTAATCAAAAATGAGCTAGTGAATTGCTTAGAAAAAAGTCTGAAGCGCATGCAGTTTTGACAGCAAGGTTTGATTTTTGAGGGAAAAAAAACATCCACAAACCCAATACTTAAAAAAAAAAAAAAGATGCATAATGTTTTCACTGTCACTTACATTTTGAAACTGCCTGAATGGTACAAACTGCACAATGTCCCTCATGGCAGGCTCACCAGCCAGTGAGCGCAGACGACCATCGTCTCCATCCAGGAACTCCATGGCACCGAAGTCCGCTCCTCCGACCCCGATAATAATGATAGACATGGGCAGCCGAGAGGCGTTAACGATCGCGTTGCGTGTCTCGTCCATGTCTGTGATCACTCCGTCAGTGATGATCAGTAGAACAAAGTATTGCTTCAGGAAAACAGCAGCAACAACACAGGTTTTAGAGCAATGCATACATGTGAGAAGTTTTTAAAGCTTCATCAAAACTCTAATATTTGCTAGTGTTTGTACCTCCTCTATGCCCCTCAAGCATCTGAAAACATTATCAGATTTTATCCTGTAGCTTTGGATTAAGCTATTTTCAATATTTTCATCTGCTCCAATGTGAAGACTATACAGAGAGTATAGTCATAGGAGTGCCCCAAGGCAAAAACCTGTTATTTTGTCCATTGTTGATGTTCTCCAGCCCTTGCCTACAGAGATGGGCTGCAGAGATATAATACTCACAGATGCAGTGGTCTGCTGGAGGGCTTGCTTTGCAAAACACGCCACGTGGTTGATAATTGGGGAGAAGTTGGTGGGACCATAGAGTTTGACCTGCGGCAGGCAAGTCCTGTAGGCTTCAACCACACCTTCAATGCCTAAACACACCCATACAGACAGCAGGGATCAAACACACTGCAAACTGGGAACTACAATTAAGTTGCATGTGTAGAGTAAACAATGAAACAAACATCTGGAAGCTCCAGTGCAATTATCTGTAAACACACCTGCACAAAATGGATTTGATGGGTTGAAATTGAGAGGAAACTCATGGGAAACCTGTGGCATGATACAATAGAGAAAAATCAGCTGAAATCATCACAAGTTCACAGCGTAATTTGACACCAGATTTTCAGTGTCAAAGCACAACTTTCAGCCTGGTAACATATCCAAATGACAGTCTGATCTGCTGCGGGTATTTCTAATTTCATAAACACAGGCTTTACCTGCCATGTGGGTGGAATCTGGGCTCCAAAGCCGAACGCAGGAAACATTTTATCGCTACATGTAAAAGACAAATCAAAAAAAAAAAAAAAACTCACATGAACTACGAGCCATAGTCTGCACTGCCAATAAGCTGATATAGTTATCACTGAAGTTACCTGTCATAGTCCTGGATGACATTACCCACTGACCAGATAGCAGAGAGGTACTCGTTAACACCCTGAGGACTAATGTAATGCAGAGACTGGGGAGAGCGGGGATCCCCATTGGAGCCTGTGAAGTCGATGGCTACCTATTGGCAAACATGTGTGAAGCATTAGAAAATCTGATTGCAAAGACAAATGAATGAAAGCAGACAGTAACAGAGAAGCCAAGACTCACAGTGAAGTTAATCTGACAGCCTCCCATAATATAATCCAAGAAGGTGTATTCCTTCACCACCTAAAGGTATTGGACAATATATATATGTCATCAAGTCAATAATGGCTACAAAATATTTCACAAGGGTACAACATGCAAAAAAAAAAAAAAGCACCACACCTGGCACAGCTTTACGCTCACAACACCAGAGTTCTTGTAGCCTTTTTTCTTCTGTTTCTTTTTACTGTTGATGCATTCAAACTCTGCCTGAAGCAACAAAATCACAAAGGACGTCTTTATAAGGCCACATTTTGTTTGAAAGAACAGTGCTGTAGTGTCTGTACACTCTCATACCGGAGAAGTGCGTGATGCTTCTTGGAGGTGTTTCATTGTAGTCTCAAAGATTCCAATAAGATCATGTGAACCATCATTGTCATAGTCGTAACACTCAACCTGAAAACAGATAAAAACATCTGGTGGTGACTGAACTGGGAAGCTAACAAACTGGTGGAGAAAAACCTGTTCAACGGTCAGTTCGCCTGAACTGGAAACAATAAATAACCAGGTTTTGCTAAGAACAGCTTTTCTATGGAAATGTGATTATTCTCAGCAACTATGAGGCCTCAAAATAAAAACTATTTGCAATGCTGGACGCCATTAGAGACAAATGAGAAAAGGCTTTAATTTTAGTGAACTTCCTGTCTGTAAACAAAACAGAAGAAACAACATGCAAAGGTGACATTTAAATGAACACTTTGTAATGCAAGTGTTCCTGGAGAGAGAGGCTGACGGTAAAATGGCTTAAAGACGAACGCTTCTATGACACGAGTGGTAAACTTAGATGGCTGGAGGCTTTGCCAACACAATGCCTCGTTCCCAACCAACTGCTTTCACACACACGTCACACAGTAAGTGATGGACAGATGCAAAGATACAAATACTTTGAGGTACAGGTAACTCACTTGTCCTCTAGGGTGGGGAAACTGCTTCCTTCCTGACATGTTTGCTTCAGAGGTTAAAAAAATAAATATCATCAAGCTAATATGAAACATACTAATTAGTTCATATGTTTAGAAGAACCACTTATTTAGAGGAAGAACCAGTTATTCTGAAATCTGTCTTAAGTCAAACAGTCCACTTGAACTCAATGACAGAGATCAATGTGATTGTAGGCCCAAGTGAAAGCTGGAACACATTTAACATTTCAGAGTGTTTACTTTTATTGGCTTCGCCAGGTCTCCTCCACAGAGAGACTGCAGAGGGATTCGAAACGGCCTCCATGTTGGATTCAGGTTGTTCTTCACCACCTGAGAAGACAGTTAATCCCAATCAGATACACACAGAACACTTTAAGTCCAAGTGAGCCCATCTGACTCAGTCAAGATGTAGCAGGAAAAAATGTCAAATATGCTCTTTTCATCTCATCCCAGCCTCATCTTTGTTGACATTTAAGTCTCACCTGCTGGCAGGTTGACACCTTAATAACAATGACAACACAAACTACAGCTACAGTTTTTTTATCCAACAAGGGAAACTTTAGCACAAGAGCCAAAGTGAGTTCTTGATCGGATGTTAAAAATGGTTTCGATTGAAGAAATTTGATTGGCTGTCTGGAAACAAGTTCTCAGGCTACATCTATGAGTATTCAAATGAAATAACTAAACTAGAGACCACCACAAGGAGACAAAAAAAAAATGCATATACAAATCCAATTCTCCCTCTCTGGAGTGTATCTGGTTTCAAATACAGTCCCTAGAAGGACAAGCTATAAATACACTCATAATTAAAACCAGTTTTAAAGTATTTGAGAAACATAGCACTGCCTTAAATGCATTCCACAACTCGCTGAACAACAGCAGTGTACAGGACCACACAGCCAGTCCTCATATTAAACTGACCAACTTCACAAGTGAAATTAATATGCTTACAACCTGGTACAAAAACACAGTTTGTTCCAGGCTCTAAAGCTCTATAGCTGTGTGTTGTTGTTTTTTTTAAATAACTCACTTTTTTGGATTTAGCTGAGGTTTAAAGTTAGGGGTGTGACCTGTCTGACAGGTGGATGAGAATACAGGGAGTACAGAAAACAGAAACAAAACCATTGTTTATCTACCAAAAGAAAATTTATGTCTAGTTACATGTTTTCTGTTATTCTGTTGCGTTTACACAGCCAGGAGTGCAAAAGCTTTCTGAGTGTGTTCACCTCCGTTCTGTGAGCCAGCTGCCATCCTGTTTCTGTCTGCTTGTAGAACTCCAGGTAGGGGTCAGACTTTCCGAAGAAATCCTGTGTATCAAAAGGGATAAAGGAATGAGAGCAAAAACTTAAACGCATCTAAAAATGAAGGAGAGGATTTAAAGTTTGAAGCTGTATCAGCCTTACCTTGTTGTCTAGTTTTCTTGCTTCCACCTCAAAATTCACCACCCTATTGTCTTTTATTTCCTCTGCACTGATCTACAACACAATGAAGGATAAATAATTAACTGATCCAAGAGCAAAACAACACAACCTTTTTTGTAGAGCTTTCTGTATCACTCACTGTGATGGTCCCTTTCCCTGCTGGTGACTTGTTCTTCAATACAAGTGGTCTGGTCAGTTTCTTACTGGATACAATCTAAAAGCCAGTAAAAGCAAAAACAAAAACAAAAGGTACACTGATTAAATAAAATAGCTACACTAAGTGGATTTGAATAAATAGGCTCAGCATGAAGACCAGCAAATATATGAGTACAACACAGCAGCCTCCAGACCACAATGCTAATGACAACCACAGTAAATCAGGCAAAATGAACATATGAGGTCACATTACACAGATAAGAGTCTAAACAGCAACTGCTTATCAGGGATGTTAATGTTTCATCCGCAACATGGTAACACTGTATTATCCTCTCACAGCACAGTACAGTACGTGCCCTACCAGTTCTGCATCTACAAAATCTTGTTTAGTTAATTTAACAGAAAGGAATTAAAACATTTAGCAAGCCTTAAATAAAGAGGAGAAAAGAGGGAAACCTTACTTGACCCAGGGTGCATTCTAGTTCCCCAAGGAAGTCATCGTCACTCAGGTCAATCGTCTTGTTGTCAATGTCATATAGCCCAAACTTCAGCTTCTGCACTATTTCAAAGTAGTAGTCGATGACAAACTTCTTGGCAAACTTTGGGCTGAGGCAGTTCTGGACTTTCTCTGTGCGACCCACCTGTTTAGAAAAATTGCATCAGTAAGTCCGAGAAAAATTAGTGCTGTGAACTTTTAGCAAAGCGGTAGCTTGTATTGAGACACTGGCAGTGAAGAATGGGGAAACAGAAACTAACCCATCTCCTACAACAATGGTATAACTAACCACACCTAAAGAGTATGTGGTGCTTCTGAGTTCTTGTTTGATCAAATTCTCAGTACAGGAGGAGACTCAGGAATCCAACTGTGCCTTTCAGAATAAGACTGATTATAGTGGGTTTGACACTCAAATCATTTAGGCCCATTAAACACACTGACCTCGTACCACTGGGAATTAGAGCTGTTCATTAACAGGACACACAGAGGGTCGGACTTGGAACCGATGTCTTTGTCCAGGAGATTCTCACAGGACACAGTCAACTCCACCTTGGTTACACACTGCACAGCCATGTCCGACTGGCAACAAGCAGGTGACAGGTGTTTGGAGGGGGGGGGAAAACACATTTTAATGAAGTACTATAAGCCCTGATTCAACTGTATGTGACTGTGTTAACATTTAATCCTGAACGATGAACATTTTTTGCACGAGTTTACTTACAGACTATAATTTTAACCCTCCCGACCTAACTGTGAATGAGACCATTGGCACTATTGGGGTAAACACACAGACACTGAGCCTGTTTTAACACACCCAGTCGTTTACACTGACATTACATTTAACTATCCTAGCTATGAGACTGCAGTGTGTCAATTACAACTGGAGCTAATGATTCACTATCACGTTATGACTAACGTAGCCAGTGAGTTCACTTACACACAACAGAGGTTTTTGTGCTTTAAGTCTCGAGGAAAATATGACACAGTGAGCATGAACGCGGTGCAGCGGGTGGGGAGCAGCAAAGCTAACGAGCACTTTAAAAATAAGACCGTTAGTAGCTCTGGGCTAGTAAATGCTAACATCTGACAACTAACGAGTTTAGCTGGTATACCACGCCAACTTCCGCGATAATTGGGTGCTTATTTAAATTTAAGCTTACCTTCGAAAGTGTGAGACAAGTTACAGGACACACGGGGGAAAAAAAATCTTGGATATTATGAACGATACTGGTAGCGTCCCCTGACACAGTGCTACTCTAAATTAAAAACAGCCCCCCTGTTTGGGCGTTACTCGCTACACAATAAGCCACGCCCACACCAGGGGCGTTTCCAGGAATTTTTTGAATGAAATGGCCGGGGTGTAGCAGCAAATCAGAAATGAACCAGTGTAAAACTATGCAGCACTGTGTTCGGCTTACAGTGGGAAAAGTGGAGCTGCACAAGAGTTTAAACATAATTTTGTGTTGGATAATTGTTTTGCAAAATGTGGGTTTAAAGTATTTCGACTTTTTATTTAAGTAAAAGTTATAATCCTACTTTAGATATATAAGTTCTATAATCAAAATGTATTTAAAGTTCCTAAAACAAACATGCCTTTTATGTACAATGGTACTTTTCAGATGATATTATTGGAATATAATTATTGATTCATTGACGTGTATCCCTTTTAATGTTGCTGCTGATTTAAATTACTTCGCTGGATGACTTGCTCTATAATAATGTAATTTATCTGCAAAATAAGTAACTGAAGCTTTAAAAGAAATTGTATGTGGTATGAAGTCCAATATTTCCATTCAATTTAAAGAAGCAGAAATAAAGTACGAGTGTATTAAACTAGTAAATGTAATAGTTGACATTCCTACTGGTTCTATGCATGTTCCCATTTGATGGTAATGAGCATTACAGGATTAACCGTACTGAAGTCCAGTGGCAACATATTGCTCCTTTACCTGGCACGCCCCTGATTACCATGCCCTTGAATTATATCTACCTCCACACTTTTGAAAATGATGGTTAAGATATAACATTGTTATGTCTAGTCTACAGTTCTTCTAAGTCTGCAGTCAAACCAGTTCAGCCTGCTGCAGTATCTAATTAAATTTTGAATTTCTTTGTTGTAATAATGCATCTTGGCAGTAGATCTTATAGTGCTAGAAAGTCTGTTTATTTCCCCTTAAGCGGTGCCACATTTGTAAGGAAAATAAATTTGTGGGTTGACCAGCAGAGTGTGTGGCGCCCATGAAAAACCTGCCAGATCTTTTCTGCCAGTGCCAAACAGCTTATTCTGCTATCAACTCTTGTTTGATGTTGTTTATTGGATTGGATGATTGAAGTCTGAAGAAACAAGACATGTTGTCATTTTAAAAATTTACTCATTTAACAAACAGGGGCATCAGTAGCACGTGGAAGAAGCACACACAGCCACAACTGCCTGGCACCTCTTCCTCATGCTGATCACCAGCTTGGTCACACACTGCTGTGGGACGGCATCCCATTCTTCAACCAGCATTTGTTGCAGGTCAGCCAGTGCGGTTGTATTGGTCACTCTGGCAAGAACAGCACCCCCAAGCTGATCCCACAAGTTTTCACTGGGGTTGAGGTCAGAATTGCATGCCGTTCCATCCTCTCCACTCCCAAATTGTGGAGGCAGTCTCTGATAAATCCCGCTCTGTGGGGCGAGTGTTGTCATCTTAAAGGATAGACTGTGGAGATATGGGATCGCTACTGGTTGCAGAATCTCATCTCGATATCTCCCTGCATTGAGATTGCCTCCAATGATGACAGGCCTGATGGTCAGTATCTGGGGTACCAGCAGCTCAAAACAAGAGTCAATAGCAGAATAAGCTGTTTGATATCAGCAGAGAGGATTTGGCAAGTTTTTCATGGATACAACACACATACTCAACTCTGCTGCTCAACCCACAAATTTAATTTCCCTACAAATGTAGCTCCATTTAAGAGCAAATAAACAGGCTTTCCAATGATATTAGATTTACTGCCAAGAAGCACTGTCACAACAAAGAAATAATCCAATCTCATTGTACTGTATCATGACCAATAAAAGCATTCTATCCATTTTATTCTATTCTAACAACACAAGTTCCCTTACTTTTTGAGCTAAGTTTATTTATTTTGAAGGGCACTCCAGAAAATACAGCTTAGGAGAACACTTCAATATTTTTTTATTATTGTTACTAATATTTTATTACCTGCAAAAAGTATAAACAGAAAATAAAATAGTGGAGTAATTTAGATTAGAAAACAGAACACCAAATATTTCACAGATTTTCTTTTTTTATAGGTTTATACCAAAATTGACAGTGAAGAGTTTTTGCTATAGTTGCACCTCTTCAGATGAAGTCCCCCTGGATGTGTCTCATCTGTAAATCTAGGGACTATCCATCAGAATGGATTACACACACACAAATAATAACATGCAAAAGTGACTGGGGGAGGATTTGTTTACCATGACAAGAAAGCAGTATGATGTAAAAAAAAAAAAAAAACCCACAAATCTATTTGATAATCATATTTTAAAAAAGCTGGCTAGCGTGCTGGTTAAGATATATTTTTTATTCTGTGGATTATCATATAGCAGTAAAATACTGACAAAATTAACATCCATGACAAATACAAGTGTAGTACATAAGGCAGCGCCACAGCGATCAGTGTAAACAACTTGAAATCAACAATGAATTTACACATACACCTAATGTATCTGGTTATCTAATAAATGGTAAAGTTTCTCTTAAGACAAAATAAACTTCTGATGTGTATTATGTAAAAAATATTTGATCAAATAAAGAATCACTTAAGGGATTCTCCTTTTTAAGACATAGAAGCACCCATGGTGTGTCAAATCAAAATCATATGACTTTGTAAAAAAAAAAAAAAAGGTACAAAATAACAACAAAACAACAGGTTTTTGTAGTGTCAGATCTACAAAAGTTATTAATTTCAACAAAAGAACCATTATGTATGGATTCATTCTGTAAACATTCCTGCAGCATGCCTAAAATGTATTGGGAATTTTTCAGTTGAAATGAATATCTTCCATAACAACATGGAATAGTGAAAACCAACAAAAAAGAGATGGCTGTAATATAGAGCAGCAGATAAGCACAAACTTGATGAACCCAGTTAAGCACTCCAGCCCTGTCATCTCTGCCTGACTCAATTCACCCCATACAATAAAGTTACAATGAATTCTTTAATAAAGTTCATTAAATTAAAAACAACATTTAAATCTGGCACTTGAGTCACATAAATTTCCAGATATTAGCATGTTAGGAAACACCTGATGATGTCGACGTAGTATGGCTTTACACTGTAGCTGCTTTATAGAGTTTATAAATCATCATCAGCCACATGC
The DNA here is from genome assembly GCA_024447675.2 of Pterophyllum scalare. Taxonomy (NCBI): domain Eukaryota; kingdom Metazoa; phylum Chordata; class Actinopteri; order Cichliformes; family Cichlidae; genus Pterophyllum; species Pterophyllum scalare. Next base: position 113,851 of record JAMQGT020013971.1, read on the forward strand.
TGATAGAATGAAAAAAATCCAGAAGACGAATGACTGGACATTTGGACATAAGATATTAAGGAGGATGGATAGTTTTCAGAATACATCACTGAGGGGGGGCGCAGAAGCTGTGAGGTCAGAGGTGGGTGTGTTGCTGTGGGGTGGCTTCAAATTCATGGTGTTGAAGAAGCTCGACACCTGACCTGGGACTTCAGCCAGGACGCTTTGAGCTAGCATTTCTTGAGGACACTAAGAAAAAGGGAAGAGACAGAGGAACAATGAGAGTATAACAAAAATTCTCACATACATACACACACACACGCACACGCTCAAAAGATGTTAGAAAAGAAAGCAGAGAGGTTGCAGAGATAAGTTGCAGGTGCCACTGAAGGTTGCACAGATTTGATTAGTATTTTATTTAAACTTTATACAGGGGACATGAGCTGTTTCTAATTAAATTGTAGTTCCACAGTTAAAGCATAATCTATTAAAAGCTTGCCGCAAGTTTCGACAATAATAAGACAGCCAATAAAGTCAGTGACTCACGTCGGCACACAAGAGCTCAAAAACCTCCCACAGTTTAGTCCACAGTTGAAACCCCTGACACAACGCTTCTACAGAATCATGCATCCTGGAGGTACTGTTTTGCCCTCATACAAACCTACAGTATATCATGACTTAATGCATCACATACTGTGAACAATGAAGGCAGGACATAACACTGAAAAAAAAAAATCAAGGTATCATGCAGCTGTGGATCAAATGTTGTAGGTGGAGGGGCATGGGGTCAGCGGGTCGGTCGGGGCACTCCTACATGTTTTAGGAAGGACTCGGTTCACTGGGGGGGCTTCAGGTCAAATAATTTGAAGAAGGAGGCCACTTGGTCAGGCAACTCTGCCAGTACACTTTGTGCAAGGGCTGCAGTGCCTGCCTGAAATAAGATGTGCAAACATTCAAATGTATTTCAGGATTTTAAAGAAACTTGGTGGTGTTGCATCTGTACAGAGTTTACTTTATAGCTTGCAGTAGCTTACATTTTGGAACTGTCTGAAAGGCACAAACTGCACGATATCCCGCATGGCGGCCTCTCCTGTGGTCGAACGCAAAGCTCCATCGTCTCCATCCAGGAACTCCATGGCGCTGAAGTCCGCCCCTCCGACCCCGACAATGATGATAGACATGGGCAGCCGAGAGGCGTTGACGATGGCGTTGCGCGTCTCATCCATGTCTGTGATCACTCCGTCAGTGATGATCAGCAGAACAAAGTATTGCTGTGAAACATCGACATGACAAAAACCACATCAGCAGCAGAAGGAAAAATTAGCTCAAATTAGGATTACTTTGACTGATTCCGAACTTTCTGCTACTCACGGAGGCAGTTTGCTGCTGCAGGGCCTGTCTTCCAAAATGAGCAACATGGTTGATGATTGGGGAAAAGTTTGTGGGGCCATAAAGCTTCACCTGGGGCAGACACTGCTGGTAGGCAGAGACCACACCCTCTACACCTGAAACACACACACATACAAACATGGGTGAAGTCATATGGATCACAGTTACATAAAGGTTGCTGACACTTTATACACAGAGGTATGTCCACATTCCTTAAGCAGTAGGTCACAACATAATGATTAACGTATGAGAGAACAGAATGCATAAAAAATTCTTCAAATATGTTGAAATTAAAAATCCCTTTTTTCTATTTACAAGCTCTTCTGTATACTGGAGAATTTGAGCCCACACTCACCCCTAAACTGCTAAATAACTATAATGTTGACTAAACCCGTGGCACGGTGAAATCGCACATTAGCTTCAGTCTTTATTACCTGCACAAAACGGATTTGATGGGTTGAAGTTGATGGGAAACTCGTGGCTGACCTGCAAACATAAAACAAACCAGATCCCAAACCAATGCGTCTGCGATGGCTTACACTGATCGAAAACAGAAGCAATCTTTATTTCATGTGTCAAACATCAGAACTGAAACTGAAACAATTACCTGCCATGTAGGAGGAATCTGCGCTCCAAAACCAAAAGCAGGAAACATCTTATCACTGTGCAAAAGGAAGCAATACAAAATCTGTGTCACTGGTCTTGTTACTTTGCAGTAATCAGAGTCCTTTTCTGACAGTGGATATTTAAAGTGAAACCTTTCTTTCTCAGATCGCAGTAACCTTTACCTTCATGGTTTCATTTAAACAAGATGCCCAGTCCAGTTTAAAATGCTCGGCCTTGCTTCTCACACTGATATATTTTCACTTTATTAATCATTTATTATCCAATACGACTAGTGGATGTCAGAGTGTAAGCTGGTACTCTGGCTTAATGCCTGTCAGCTGACATGCTGCATTAAGAGCTTTGCTGGGAATTCATTTATTCATCCATGCATCAGGAATGAACACTGGGAATAACAGATAAGTACTGGTCAGATTACTACTGTTTTGCTGCTACTGCCATTGGATCACGACAGCTCTTTTACATGTTGTGCATATTAATTATATTATCATTTATATATCTGAAGGTCCTACAAGGTGTTGCTTACATGCAGCCTTATCGCATTAAGTTCAGACTTATGCCCTGGAGCCATTGTGCTCATTCCCAGCATCATAGTTTTATTCGTGGACTCCAAAGGGCAGCTTTGCTACAAGCTCCCTCCCCTCTGTTTAAGCCACCTTTGTCCTGATTGGCTGCCTCTCTTTAATTGACACATTGAACAGCAGGTAGGTGGGGTTTCTGAGATGTCCATGTTAACATACAGAGCCAAGAGTAGCAAAAACAGTGTGAAAATGAGCATTTACAGCAGTTTGAAGCTGGAGCTTTTGGCTCACGGGGATTACACGTACACACACACTGACCTCATTATTTGACACTAAAGAAAAGGATAACAGGTCCCCTTTAAAGTAACAGGGAATTATGACTGCATCTGTCGAGGCTCATTAGAATGGTGTTATGAGTTTGCCAAAAGCGACCAGGGTACTTATTAAGGATTTCCTTTCTGCACTAATATAATCCGACATGTATGTATGTATTTACCTGTCATAGTCCTGAATGACATTACCAACCGCCCAGATGGCTGCCAGGTACTCATTGTAGCCCTGAGGGTTGATGTAGTGGAGTGACTGAGGGAATTTGGGATCCCCATTGGAGCCTGTGAAGTCAATTGCAATCTGCCCCCCAGCAGGATGCATTGCATTTTCAATATAACCAGTAATTATTAATAAATCATAACATGCCAATATCAGTTAAATATCTCAGTTGTAAGCTGAAAGGATTAAGATTAACAAGTATATTTGATACTCACAGTGAAGTTAATCTGACAGCCTCCCATTATGTAATCCAGAAACGTGTACTCCCTCACTGTCTGTAAATAAATACCACAGGAGTTACTATGCAGTAGTATTGATCTATTAGGGAGAGTACACAAAATTGTTTGTTTTTTGAGAGTTTTTTGTGCTCCATCAGATGAATAAATGGACTACCCATATGACTAAAAAAACAAGAAAACATGTTATAAAACCAGAGTACCTTGCACTGTTTTATGATGATGACACCAGAGTTTTTATATCCCTTCTTCTTTTGTTTCTTTTTGCTGTTGATGCATTCAAATTCCGCCTGAGAAGATGAGAAACACACCAAACAGGCATCAGGATTTTTCTCTGTTTATTCTTAAGCAAAATGCCCAAACTGACAAACACACACATGAACTCAGCTCACCGCAAATGTTTGTGATGCCTGCTGGATTTGACTGAGCGTGGTCTGAAATGTTCCAATGAAGTCGTGATCTCCACTGATGTTGTGGTCATAGCAGTCAATCTGGGAAACACAGACAGTAAGGAGAAGCCAAACAATGTCAGTCGGCTCTCTTTGACTTGGAATCCCGAACATTTTGTACTCATATGATCAGCAGTGCATGGAAATCAAAAAAGATGAGGCAAAAGCATGCTGTGCGCGTGAAGCTTCAAATGTAACGCGACTTCCTGATACTGAAACACACACACACACACACACACACACACACATACACCATCTAAACCGGCAGGGTGGTAGAGTTCTCCTCCAGAGCCGGATACATGGAGTACAGCCGCTGCTCACACTCTGCACACAGATTCTGAAACACTTGTGGTGTTGAGAGAACATGGAAAAGACAAACAGCTCCACACACAGGATGGACATCTTAAGCCTCAAACACACAGGCCTAGAGACCGGTCAGTGACCCCCAATATTCTCTGGTCACCAGGGAAAATTGTTTATTCCCTGGTCGGTTGGCAAATGGAGGCTTGTTGGACGCCGCTAGGTAAAATCAGCCACAAAGTTGGTGCTTTGCCAAAAATCTACTTGTGATTGCTTTGTTGACAACAAACTAGCACAGAGTTTGTAAGGAAGATGCAGACTTGTCTGCAAATACTTGCCATTTACTCTCAAATCTGTAGGGAAAATTTTTAAAAGTTTAATTGAAAGTTTGAAAAAATAGACTGTTTACCTTCAAAGTAAAAGTTGTGCCTTACCGCTACAACCAATACATTTCTAAAGGTCCAACTTTTACTTTGAAGGGAAACAACTTCACTACTCCAGTGTGTATTCCATGGGGACCAGTGATTGGCAGGGGGTCGCTGACCGCTCTGTAGGTTATGTGACTGGGGCCTTAGACAAACTGAGTGACGCTACAGTCGTCTATGAGATTAACAGCTAAGAAAGCTAATGAATAAGTAAAAAAAAAACTGATCCATCTTAATGGAAAACTTGTACCATTTGGAAAACTGACCCATTGGTTAGCTTACCTAAAGATTTACAGAACCAGTCAGAAGTTTGGACACACTTAGTAAGAATGTCCAAACTTCTGACTGGTACTATATATCAAATAAATATGATCACCAGAGATCTTCATTTCGCTGCTCCCTCATTCACAAAGGGTCACTCCACAGGTAGCTCCACATGTTTGATTTGGCAGATTTTTCGCCCTTCCTGGCACAACCCCTGAGGGATTTCTGTATCCTCCCAGGATCAAACTGAGATTCTTTCACTTATCACTTATTGTGTAAACCACTACACTACAGAGCCACTAAATACAATCACCGGTAAACTTCATAAACAAGCTTCATATCCTCCTTAACAGGAATATTTGAAGGTTGAAAATATGATTTATTTTTAGATTTTTTTGTAACCACTGACAAAGACCTGTCAGATCTTGATGCATTTCTAGACATGGTTTAAGTGTTATCAATTACATTTGATTACTAGTCTTCCCACACTGCATCAGTGAACAACCAGGTAAATTTAACCAAAGGGCCAAACTCCTTAGAAGTGTGTGTTCCTTTAAGATAGATGCAGATGCGTCCAGGACTTGAGCCTGTCCTGTCACAGACACTGCATCCTTCACATTAACAGCATTCACCGTGTCGACAGTTACCTCACTTGTACTGTTGACTGGAAAGCATCTCTTCCTGATAAGTGTGCTTCAATAGAGTTAGAGGATGGAAACAACAAGAAACAAAACAGCATACATAAACTAACACTCAAAACATTTCTTCATTGGCAGTAAAATCATCAGACCCTCAGATATGCAAGAGGGAGACAACAGAAGATGTTTAAGATTCCCTTTGAGGCCTAAATTCAATCTTTATGTGCTGAGACAAGGCAAAAAGAAAAGCTCCAATGATTATAATGTTTCTTTTTTGGGGGTTGGGATGCATCATTATATTGGTTGAATATCTGCATCACCTAAAATCAGCTCTGTTGACTGATATTAGCATTCGGTACATCCCAAGTTTTCAGTGTTACAGGCCGCATCACACGATTCAGTTCTGCAGATAGGTGAAAACAGGCCAGTGAGTGTGTGTGTACCTTTATAGGTTTCTCGACATCGCCTGCACAAAGTGACTGCATCGGGATTCGGAACGGTCTCCACATTGGATTTAGGTTGTTTTTCACCACCTGCACAACAACACAGATGCAGAACCACTTCTACCGTTGGGAGATGTAACTGTCTAAACTTAAAACGCATCCTAATTAAAACTTTTGTGCAGCAGCAGAAAGCCTGGAGCACAGTGAGTCCATCTGTACCTCTGTCCTGTGAGCCAGCTGCCATCCAGTTTCTGTCTGCTTGTAGAATTCCAGGAAAGGGTCGGATTTGCCAAAAAAATCCTGGAGACAAAAGGGGGGGAAAGGGGGCAACAACAAGCACAGATTATAAATTCTAAAGTGTTAAAATGAGTCTCACTGTACTGTGGAAGGAACTGTTTTAAACCACTATAACAATAAATCTATCACCGTTCATCAGTGCATTTACAAAGCCCCGTTCACTTTTGCAGCTGGAGTTACGTCCAGGGAACGTTGTCAAATAAGAGTCCTTATTCATTTTAATTAAATACATCTACAGATTGCATTATTGAGCCTCTCTTTATTTTTACATTTTCTTTTTGTTGCTTCACTGTGAGCAATCTCCACTATTACCAAAAACCTGTAGGCAAAGCCTGAGTTGGCCAATCACCGTTCTCACTGCTTAATCCCCACAACGTATCACTGACATGCAGCAGTGCTGGCTGCTGGAAATGGGCCTAATCAGATATTCCATTAAAATCATAAATGACTTATGAGGAATCATCAATTTTCTCTCAAAACATCTCCAATCAGTTCTTTCTTTGAGCAGTGGTGTTAAAGTTTTTCTAACCATAAAGTCAGATCTCCAGCTGTTAAGCTCACAGTGGCAGTTCACCATTACTAATTCCAGTCAAATGAGCTTATATAAAGATTTCTGAATCCAGGAACATAATCCACATGTAATCCTCGATACCTTTTTGTCTAGCTTTCTTGCTGCAACTTCAAACGCCACCACTCTGTTGTCTGTCATTTCTTCTGCACATATCTAGAAAGCAAGGAACAGCACAAATGTGCACCAAATTCAAATCCAAATCATCCAAATCATCACCTCCCTTACTGAAAAAAACTCACAGTAATGGTTCCCCTTCCTGCAGGTGTCTTGTCCTTCTTAACAAGTGGTTTTGTTAGTCTTCTTGAGGACACAATCTGAACAGAAAGACACATCTTAGCTAAACAACCCCAATACCACTTCCCACCACATCTTTTTTTTTTTTACAGCCTTTTCGGTGTGTATATACTGAACGAATGGCGTTTAATGAACATCAAAGAGGGCACACCTGTCCTAAAGTACACTCCAGCTGTCCCAGGAAGTCAGCCTCTTGCAGACTGCAGTTTTCGCTGTCAATATCGTGAACTTCAAACTTCAGCTTCTGCACCATCTCAAAGTAGTAGTCAAGGACAAGAGGCTTGGAAAACTTGGGATTGAGGCAGTTCTCGATTTTCTCTGTTCGGCCAATCTAACAGAAAGACATGTTTCACAGTCGCTGATTAAAAGTTAAGCCGTCCTTTCCAAAACTGCTCCCTTAAAAATGGAATTTATTAATGTTAAGAGCAATTCAGGCCTTTTATATCGACACAACAAAGAAAAACTTTTTAACCTTCTTACCTCAAACCATTGGTTTCCTGAGGTGTTCATGAAAAGCACACACAGAGGGTCGGACTTTGAGAATGCATCCATGTCGAGCAGATTCTCGCAAGAGATGCTCAGTGACACTTTGGTCACACATTCTGGGACCCGGGTTCCCGGGACTCCAACTGCGGCCATCGCAGCCTGGAAGACAAAACATTCAACTCACAAGAAATGGCAACCATAAATATGGATAAATGGAAAGTGGGGGACAACATGTAACACGGTGCTGTGCAAAAGTCTTCAGTCACCTCTCATTTCTTTTTATTAGAAATAGGTGCAGCACTTTATTGAAACATGCAAAGACGTGGATTCTAACAAAATTGAAAGCCAGCATGTAGGTTGACCAAGGTATGACCACCTTTATTCTTCAGCACAGCTTGAAATCTCTGTGATTTCTTTAAGTAGTCTTCAAGAATAGTTCTCCGGGCTTCCTGAAGGACATTCAAAGCTCTTGACTGATAGTGTTTAAATTTGTGTTTATCTATCCAGGTATGCTTTTGCGGCACTGGCAGTGTGTTTGGGCTCATAGTCATGCTGACAAATGAAACAGCTGCCAATCATACACTTTCCAGTTGGTATTTCATGGTGGATCAAAATCTGATCTGGTACTTTTCTGTGTTCATAATTCCATCAGTTTTGACAAGATCCCCAACACCACTGGGTAAAATGTCCCAAACATGATATTCACCGATGGCTGTAGCCACCCTGTGACACTCACCTACTCTGTACATATTGATGACGATTGGAACCAAAAAAATTCAAATTTGGATTCATCACTCCATCAGACCTGTTGCCACTGATTTTCAGTCCAGTTAATGTGGCATACCGCAGCCTTTTCTATCCGTTTCCCTTCCTTAAGAGTGACTTGTTGACAGCCACCCCTTCCTCTGAGACCATTTCTGATGAGGTTTCAGTGAACAGTAAATGGATCAGCTGAAGGACCAAATGCATCTCTCCTGTGTCAGGTCTTTGCTTTCTTTTTCCTATTTTTTTAAGGACGCAATTTTCAGATATTGTTTATCTGCTGTAGGTAGTTATTGGTGCAAAAATACTACTTTATGGATGCATTTGGCAATCTTTGTACATTAATGAAAGAAATGGAAACAAATTGTGTTATTGCCACAGACTGCTAGCAACAAAATTGCTTAAAAACACAATTTATTGGTTCTTTGCTAAGTTGTCTGTTCTGTGTAGACACAACTGTGGACCATCCATTGAGTTAGGTGCCTTGAATCATTCATAGGTCAGTTAAGTGACGTAACACACACACACTCACACACACAAACATTCCTCTGAAAATGGTCAGATACAAGGACTGGAATGAAAAAAGAGTGGAAAAGCAGCCAATGTCCAAAGAAGAACTTTGAAAGACCTTTAGAAAACTTGGGAAACTATTGCTCAAGACTTCTTGGTAAAATTCCAACAAAGTCTGACTCATTGGAAACAAAATATTAATAAATGAAGGGTGACTCAAGACTTTTGCATAGTACTCTATGTCAACCAAATAATCAGCCCACTTATTATTAATCTATGACATCATACTGAAACACACGATCAGTATTTATCTATTTAGACGACTACAGTATCATTTGGTTTTCCAATTTATCTTTAAAGCCATATTAGAAGTTATGGATGTTATTTGATATAATAGCATGCGTTATATTTGTCAATTCGGCCACTAGTGCATCCATAAAGATCAATCATTTTCTAGCAAACACACTAAAGCCAAGCACATAAAGTGGTGGTAGGGAAAGTACAAACAGAGAGTGAATCATATCTGCCGAATGGAAAGAATATCAGGTCATGGAAAACTAGAAAATTTACTAAAATAGCATTTAACACTTAGCGTTAACAGACTAAAGTTAATGTAACCCATTCAGCGCTGTACTATAGAGCCTGTCCGCTGGAGACAACACACAAATAGTAACATCACGTTAAATAAACCGTTACAACTAACGCTACAGTGAAGAATTTAGTTACACCCGCCGACTCGCATTAAACTCCTCTAACAAATACAGTAAGGTCGGTGGGCGTTCACAAACGGACAGAAAACCGACGGCTATGAGCTCTCTCTCTAAACGGAACAACACCGGGTCACCCCGCAGCCACATGACGCAAGAGAAAGTATATACTCACTGCGGTAATTCAGCTGTAGCAATTAAAAGCCCAAATAATGATTAATACCACGGAGGGTCCGCAGCTCGCTTGCTAGCTGCCTGCTGCTGTGTTTTGCTTCCAGCTGCAGCAGCGGGGCGGCGGTGACAGCAGTGGGCGGCGTCCGGCGCGCTCGCCTCACGTAGCGACGCCGAGGCGACGCACGAAACCCGCTCTGCGAACTGAGGACGCTCTGAGCGACGTCATGCTACAGGACAGGACTGTATCGCAAGGACTGAACCATGAATGAAAGTATAACAGCGCTGGTAAAACAAATAGGCAGGGCTGGCCCGAGGCATAGGCGACATATGCGGCTGCATAGGGCCCCTTGACCACCAGGGGGCCCCCGAACTCACCTAAATTTATAAGGAAACTTTTTTTTTTATTTACATGCCAGTGTTGTAAAAGAAAGAAGAAACTATTACAGTACTCCAGAACTGTACAGTTGTAACAATACTAATTTAATGAGTGGACTACTTGTTGACTGACTTGGTGTATCACCGTGCAATCGGGTAGTTTGGGTGCAATGCGCATCGGCAGTGCTCCAGTCCGGTGAACTCCAGTGTTACAGCCGACACTAGCATCCCTCTCTTGCGCGCATTTTTACTGGTGTGCCAAAAAGTGATTTTATGGTATTTACCAAAACGCACACACACAATTTGCTGTATTTAAACTGGTGTAAATGACTTTAATCTGTCAAACATATCATATCTCTCAGTTCATTTTGAGTGAGAAAGAACACTCCTGTCACAGGTAGAAGCTGCAGTCATGTTTTGGCAAAGTGACTTTTATACATTCTTTTTTTCATCAGGGTAAAAAAATATTTATTTATTAATATGCATTATTGTGTACTCTCCTCCCATCCAGAGTATGGGTTCCAATCAAACTATTGGGGACTTCACACCAGCACAGCTGTTTTATGGATAAGCTGTAGGGCTTGGTGGAAGCTGGAGTGTCCTAAAGAAGTATCTACATGTCCTGACTAATAGGGGGTGCAATGCATCTAGATTCTAGAATAATATATCATACATTCTGTTGCCCTATGAAGTGTCTTTTTGTTTTTATTTTGTATTGTTGGCTAATGACTATAATTACTTAAATCGTTCAGTTCAGCTGTTTGTTATGTATGAAGATCCACTACAGTGGACATGCTGAAAAAAATTTATTAAAAATTAATTTGAAAAAGTCTAAATTGTGAGATGTTTCCTTGACCTCAAGGACCGATACCCTCTCATCCTGCTGTACAAACTGATGGAAACCTCTTTAATTTAGTTTGCATTTATTTATGCATATGAAGAAGATGAAAAAACAATAACAATACAGTTCAATAGCAGTATTTTACAAGATTTTAGTGCCAAAAAAAGCTCCGTTAAAAGTTTAAAAGTTAAAACCCAACAGACCAAATGTCCCCCTATGAGCAAGCATGTGACAGTGGGGAGGAAAATCTCTCTTTTAACAGGGAGGGGAAGTCATCAACCGTGACTGGTTGGGGCTAGAAGTTAAAAAGTTAAAACAGTTAAATCAGGGCTTATCTGATACCCTTGAGGACCAGTGTAGGGGTCTGAGTAAGGAAAGATGGGCTCCTGAGGCTGTGTGGCAGGAAGAAGGGGATCAAAGTGTTCAAGCACTGATAGGAGATCTTCTCCAATGTTGCAGAAGAAGGTTGGCTCTGTCTCAGGGTGAATTGGTCCAGTATAGGAAGCCAATGATGTGGATGGAGGGGAGTGTGCATGAGAAGCAGGGAGGACCTGAGTTACTTGAGGCAAGTGCGACATACAGGCACACTGGCACTTGGCCTATTGAGCATCCTGAACATGTTTACACAAACAAAAACACAGTGACTCTTCAGAGACTTTTAAAAACATATCTATATCTATCTTATATAATATAGCTTTTATATATATAATAGATATAGGTGTGTGTGTGTGTGTGTGTGAGTGATCACACCTGTCACCCCTCCTTTATTGTATAAAATCTATATTAATTATCAGACACATAATATTTAATAACACTTACAAGGTACATGAGTACTTATAATGTGATTTGACTCAACAAATTTCCTTTTATTTTCAGTTCAGTTTCAGCTCAACCAGTTACAACACTGAAATATTGACATTTATGATTTAATAACTGATTAAACTGAACTATATTTCAGAGAGAAATATTGTACATTTATTAACAGTTGTAGTAACAAGTTACTCTGCAGATTAAAGTTATACATGTGTTCCCGTGGCAAACTAAAACTATATGATGCATTGTTGGAGATTAAATCATCTAAAAGTCTAGTCATTAGAGTCATAACAACCCAGGTTTACGTGAATATTAGGTGCGTGAAATGGAGTCTAATGAAAAACTTAGAATATGAGAAGATATTAAATGATGTTTTAGTAATCAATTTTTACTGGAAAGATGCACAAAAATGGCAACAATATCATTAAATAACATCACTTCATTCTGTGATCAATAAGACCCTACATCCACTAGAATGGACAGAAGATGAAAAATTAATAAATAGCAATTTTGAAAAAAAAATGATGCAACATGTTTCGCTAAACCACAATATTTAAATTGTCTAAAAAAAAAAATCCAAACAGTTTTGCTTCTGGGTCTCAGGCGGCTATGCATGTCGTGACATTTTGCTTTCAAAAAGCAGTTAAGAGCACTTTGCAGAGTTTTAGTATTGAAACTGAGTTAGCCCACGTCTTGTTGTGGACTGTGTTACAACATTGGGCTTTTAATGATTTCTTTAAACTGTTCTTTTCCCAGGGTGGAATGGTTTGGGTGCACAATTTTGAATTTATTTTTGATTTTCTCAACTGAAATTTGCAGCTGCCCACATGGACGAGCCAACTGCTTTGTGGAGAAAAGTTTTATGGTCAGACAAGACAAAGATTGAGCTATTTGGCCACAATGACAAGAGGTATTTATGATGGAGTAAAGGTGAGGTTTTCACACCTGAGAGCAATGAAACAACTGTCAAGCATAGTGGTGGTGGCATCATGCTCTGGGGCTGCTTAGCGGCCAGTGGTACTTGTACATCACACAAAGTGGAATAATGATGGAGGAGGACTACTTCCAAATTCCTCAACTTCACCTCAGATCTCACAGTTGCGGCTACAGTTGAAACTTAGACACTGGTTTTGGAATGGATGAAGCAGGCTAACACGTAGCTGCTGGAATGGCCTTCCAGTGGTTCAGGTTTCCGCCCTCCCTTGTTTCTGTATCTTTGCCTTTTTGCTTCGGTGCCTCATGTCTGTTCTGACCACTTGTATTTGATATAATTTCTCTGGTGCTGAGAAATTTTGTATGCTCTATAATTATTATTTATATGTTGCCAATGGCTTCTAGGCAGTACAGTGGTGTGGTGGTTAGTGCTGTTGCCTCACAGCTAGAAGGTCTGGGTTCAAGCCCACCTTGTCCAGGGCCTTTCTGTGTGGGTTTTTCCAGGCACTCTGGTTTCTTCCCACAGTCCAAAGCAGTTACTGGGTTAGGTTAATTGGTGATGATTCTGAATTGCCCATAGATGCAAATGGTTGTCTGTCTCATTTGGATGGAATAGTGTTGGGAATCATTCCAGCAGGACCGTGCTGTGAGTGTGAGTGCACTCAGAGCAATAATAGGAAATTAAATGAGGACTGTGGAGAGCAGACGTTCATGTCTGACAAAAGATTTCTGTGTGAACACACCTGAAATGGTTAAGCAGTGGAAGCATTCAGATTCTTTATAAAGGAAGTTCTAATATCACACTGAACGGCTGTTTGTGTGATATTATAGTGTGAGAACAGTGCATCTCTAAAACGTGAAAAAAAAAGAGCTCAGAAAAATATTCTCTTATTGTGTCTGTGATATCTTTAACAGAAAATCAGAGAGGAAGCAGAATTTCTCAACATGCAGCAGAACACTACAACTTTATTTAAGCAAAGCTTCTATGTGTATAAAGTAACTCCCAAAATTAGATTTTTCCAGTGGCAAAATCTGGGATGACAGGTGTGAGCCTGCCAGTGAATTTCAATATCACTTTACCATCGAAGTGCCGCCTCCTTCAGCCAGCAAGCAGCTCTTTGCACCATGTTTGCTGGTAGTTTTCCATGTTCCAAACAAGTTTGGATATCCATTTCTGCAAACTGTATTTGTGTACTGTCCCCTGGGAACATTGTCAAACATATGTGGAACCAAAGATCCATATGTGTAGATACCACATTGGTTTATGCTGTTCACTGAAAAGATGTGTTAATTTTCTTTTTAAGACGCTCTTTAAAGACCTGGAAATGTAAGAACTGTGTAGATGTGTGTAAACATTGATGAACATTTAGCATCTAGAATGGAGCAAAGCTCATGACCCACAGGACCTGACGTAGAAGCTTCAGATATCATGGCTGCTTAATTTTAAACTGAGTATGACTGTCCAGATGTGATACGTGTTTGCCTGAATTTTCTTTGAGCAACAATTCAAATAAACATCAGAAATTTTATAGTGGAGTCAAATTTAATAAAGAAAGCTGCTGTTACACAAACTGTAGACTCACATTAAGTGAAAACAATTTCTGTATTAATAAGTTTTTGTCCAAACAAAATTAACATGCATAGTAAGGGAGAAATAGAATAAACAATGAATTCATTCAAAAAAAGAAATCATACCAAATAGGGAAACATTACATTACAACATTACAGCTAATGTTTGGGATGTTAAACATACATGTCCATTTACCCAAAGGGGTCTAAAAGTACTATAATTAATAGTCGTGCACAGTCCAAGATGTTTTGTTTTGGATATACCATCCCCCTGTCCCTCCCTCCGTCCATCCATCCATCCCTCCGTCCGTCCATCCATCCATCCATCCATCGGCTGGAGCATTTCCCAGCTGTCGTGAGACCAGAGGCGGGGGCAGCATACGCTGGACAGGCAGTCAGTCTAGGGGAGAGAGGGCAAACACAGAGAGCCAAGAAAACCATTTACTCCTGTGGCCAAATTAGAATAACCAATAACCTAACAGCTGAGTACTGTAGGGATATTTTCAACCACCTTCATGTATCATCTATACCTTTTTTGCCACGTTCAGAGGCCCATTCAATATGTTGCGTCTTACACTGAGCGGGACTTTCCCCGCCCACAGCAGCGGGACATCCATCATGCCATGCAATGTGCTGTGAGGACCATCCTTCCACTGCCAGGTGGGACTCATTTGTTATCCCAGTATTTTACTCTACTCTTATTGTTCACCTGTGTTATTTGTACTGCCACTATTTTTACTTTTATCACTTATGTTGGTAATACTCTTATATTCTGTGTGGCCTTCATACTAGCGCTTGGAGTCATAATTCTTATGGTCTAGGTACCATACACCACTTTTAACGGCCTGTGCAAAGTAAGAGCGGGCCTCTAACACACACCAATGTACAGAGTGCTTTATGTTCTCTGGGTCACTGGGGTGAGGGTAAGACCCGTTAAGATCCTGGGTGTGTTTGAAGCTCTGGGAGAGTTGCCAGAATGAGCACTGTTCACCTTGAACACTTGTAATCTGATGTTGTATTTCGACTGTGTATCCAACAAGTGTGCCCCTAAATTGGAGTTCTGTTGGCCCCCACCCTCGTGCTCTCCTGGCAAGGAGGGGTGAGAGTTAAGACTTGGCCGAGTGGAGGGGTACTAATGATGCTAACCTAACAGATGGTTGAGTAGAAATATCCATCATTGTGACTTCTGCCTGAACTGTCATAAACCATGTGATACCCCTATGATGTGTGGCTTTGAGCAGGTGATTTAGGAGTGGGCGGAGCCTGGCCGAATAGATGCTTAGGTGAGGATTAGGTTTCAAAGGGTGATAATCCATGCATATTAATTATGAACAAGAGGGGGGTGGAGAAGAGTTTCAGGGGAAAATATAACTGCCCTGTCGGATGAGGAGAGCTAGCTCTTTCTCTTACTATTTCCTTCTGTCTGTCCTATACTAACTGCTCAAGGCCACACTCCTAGGAGGCACTTATTGCTTTCTTGCTTTTTTTAACCTTGTGTGAAATAAATCTTCGAAAACGAATCTTGCTCATCTCCAGTGGTTTCATTGATTTCATTGTTTTGGGTGGGGTTTTTTTTCCTCATCTTGCTTCTTCTTCTGAATTTTAAAGACAAAAAAAAATGCAGAAAGGGAAGAATCAAAGTTAAAACCTCGAGATGTTTTCCAATACTGTGGGACATTATTTTAGAAACACTGTTTACTACTTACCATTTTCATCTTTCAAGTTCGTGTGCAAAGTGCAGGAGAAGATGATCAACACTTGAATTGATTTTATGGATCTTGAGTTGATTTAGACTATATAATAAATTCTTATTTCCTTATACAGACACACAGGCCAGCACCAAGAAATCAAGAAATGTGCAAGACGCACCATAATTGCTGACCTGTGTATCTCACTAATCCTAAACGATATACAAATATGTCTATGGGCCAAAGCACTTCGCAGGAACAGTCCCAAAGTCTTAAAAGCATCAAAGAGCTCGAGAAAATCAGTTCTCCATCACACTCTCAAGCGCTTCTTTGGTGGAGTGGGGCTCCTGCTGTTGCCCTCTTCTTTTGTGCTCTTCGTCTTTACACCCTGTGCCGGTCTTGAGCACAGAAAGGTCCGCCTTCTCAGGAAGAACTGGAGTCCAGATTCAAGGAAAGGAGCCTGCAGGCGGAACCATCACACCAGATGGTGAGTCAGTGAGCGGAGATGGAGTAGCATTCTCCCCATGCTCTCACGTGGGCAAAAGGTGTCGTCAACAGCATTGCGTGGGTGAATCCTTGAAATGAGATAAATGGAAAATCCTTGTGCCCGGTGACTAAGTGATGGTACAGGCCGAGGATCAGGTCAGGCCATGGACTCAAGACTGCTGACACTCAGAGGACGGTTCTTCAAATTTGTCACCGTCGACTATTCAAGCTGAGCTACAAGAAATAAAAAAAGATATCTACATTAATCATGACGTGATCAGACAAATGTCAAGACATGGCTTTATATCATCATATGCTACAGTAAGACGCTCCCGGCAGTTTTAACCCTTTTCATGTGGTAGTAAGTGAGAAAAATAATATTGCATTGTAAACGGTTAAATGACAAGTGTTAAACAAAAGATCACACCAACCACTTCAAATCCAATCCAAACTGTTAGCATGTTGCAGACACTCTTTCTGCTCATAGAAAAAAATGTGCAAAATTATCACCTTAGCTGCATGTTAATTAAATTTTTACAGCTCCCAGTAAAGAACAATTCTGTGTGTTTTTGGTGACTGTGAACAAAGTTCAAGGGCACTGACAACTGAAGGAGTTTATAATGTAATCAAAAATTGTGATCAATAAATGATATTAGTGAATTATGGCCACATTGTTCAATAAAGTTTCATTGATGTTTTAACATGCATTTAGCACTTTTTATAATTTCATATTAGCCAAGCATTAATTTGTGGAAAATAAAGCATCTAAATTCAGGTGGGAAACCTCAGTAACCTGCATAGATGCTACAATACCAGAGGAACCCGCACACAATATCCACCCATCCATCCATCCATTTTCTTCCGCTTATCGCTGGGGCAGCCACTTCCTCTCTATTATCCCGGGGAACACCGAGGCATGGTGGGTTTGCTAGTATAAATAAATGAGGGGTCATCAAAAAGTTTTGCACAATACTGCTAGAATTATTAACCGCTTATTTATTTGATTACAAACAAAACAGAATAATTATGATATGAAAGGAAAAACTATCTACCGACATGTTTAAGTGGAGTTGAGCACAGTGAGTCTTAGCTGAGTTTGGTATAACAGTGTGATAACATATTTACAGCACTTTTTGTAGCACTGGGCCCAATTGCTGACCACTTCTATTTGATATTATTCCACTCATGCTGCATAATTATTATTTATATATTACAAAAGGCTTATTTATTAGTCTGTAATTAAGTGCATTTACATAGTTATGCAATTTAGAGTTTCATGGAAGAAACCCAGGAACATGGGGAGAAAATGCAAACTGCACACCAGAGAGAGGCTGAGGAAGTAAAATACCCCTCAATCTTCCTCCAGTGAGCCCCACAGAGACACAACAGTGCTTATAATTCCGTTTGTTGCTACACAGTACCACTCAAACTGGTACCGTATATATAGCATTAAATCAAACCTTTATATTGTAAGGCAAAGGACCCAAAAATATAAGAGGAAAAAAACCCCAAACAATCAAAATGACCCCCTAATAGCAAGCACTTGGCGACAGTGGGAAGGAAAAACTCCCTTATAACAGGAAGAAACCTTTGGCAGAACCAGGCTCATGGGGGAGCAGTCATCTGCCGTCCCCGGTTGGGGGGCGTGATGGAAAAGAGGAATGGTGTGTTAACCTCCCACTGATAAGTTCAATGACACATTTAGTTGTGTATATAAATGTGACTTCAGGACAAGCTGCTGGTGAATTTGTGGCCAATTAGGTGAAGCAGCCAGTGGCACTTCTTCTTTTTGTGTTTTTTTTTTCTCTGGCACAATTGTCGTTTGTTGCTCAGGTTTTGCTGGAGCGGTTGGATCTCTTTTTATTTCAAAGTCAGCCTCTTTGCCAGATTTCATCTATCCCAACTGTCACAGGGTGGCAGGCAGGGTACACCATGTGCAGGTCGCCAGCCTGTCGCAGAGTGTAATATGATTTATTACTATTATCTCAGTCTCCTTAGCATCTTGTCTCAAAGGTGAAGAAATAAGAAGAGGGGAGAGGTAAAATGAAGGAGATGGAAAAAAGGTGGAGGAAGAGCACCTTTTACTCCAGGTTAAAGTAGAGAAACAGGAGAACCTCTGCAGAAAAGCGGAAAAACCAGGCACGCTTTTGCTTCTTTTTCAGGCAGCGTTCCTGTAAATCTTTGTTCTGCAGTATGAGGTTTTTTACCGGACAAAAGACTTTTGCATTCTCTTCTTCAAGTTTTTTTGCATCTTTTCTCAAGTTCTTCTAATTTTTCTCTTTTTCTATATGCTTTTCCTTCAGTTTGTTATATTTCTCTTCCTGTGCTTTCTTTGCCTCATGCATGACTTTATTGCTTTGTATTACTTTGCCAGTCACGTCTTGTAACTCCTGATTTCCCTGCTTCACTTCTTGAAGTGCACACTGCATGTCTTTGTGTGTTTTCTCATGTTGTTGCATCTCCTGCATTTCAGTGTTTCTGTTCTGTACTTTGTTATATAGTCCTTGCAGTTGTGTAGTTTTATAATTCATTTCATGGATACTACACTGCATCTCATTGCATGTTTTCTCCAATTCTACCTTCTGTGCCTCCATTTTAACATTTTTGTCTTTGATTTCGTTATTAGATGCTTGTAGTTCAGCATTTGCATCTCTTCTACTTTTCTTCCTGTTGCTTGTTCTCTTCTTGTTCACACTGTACTCGCAAACTGTCATTAATTTTCTCAAATTTTAGAAGCACGTGTTCATTCTTGTTACATATGTCCTCTAACTCTTGCACTTCTTGCCTCCACGCTTTAACCTCTGCCATCAAGTCTATAATTCTCATCTGTGTGTTACTAAGCAATTTTTCCCAACCTTTATTTATGATTTGCAAGTTGGGCTGGTATTGCAGATCTTGGTCTTGCTTGGAAAATTCTCTGAGGTGCTTATTTTGGGCCTCCATCTCTCTGTTCTCCTCCTGCATTTGTTTAATCATATTGTGCAGGTCTTTATTTTCTTTCTTAATGCAATCAAATGCCCTTCTGAGGGATTCATAGTCATCTGGGACATTTGACTGACCACTGCAGTGAAGAGGGTCAGCGTAGTCGCTCTGTCTTTGGTACTGGGACATGTTCTTGAGCTCTTGATACAGTGACGCCGTAAAAGACCCAAATGCTTCCACGTGTTTTGTAGTTGATTTGAAGAGTGGACTGCACTGATAGTATATATACATATATATATGTATGTGTATATATATATATATATATATATATATATATTATGAGTCCACTTGTTAGATCCCCCACAATTCTTACAGTTGTGACAGCTCTCCGTTTAATCAGGGTCCTGGTTGCTTGTCAACGGGGTCTTACCCCAGCTGAATTCAAGACAACACTACTTAAGCTGTGGCGGGGTAACTCGCCTGGCTTCTAACCACCGTTAATCCTGACGTCTGTCCCGCTTCCTTTGTCCCTCGGGGCTGCCAGTCAGGAAGGCTTCACGCAGCTGGGCCCGAGGTGCAATCCCGTCAGTTGTGGTGGCAAACCCCTAATTAATAGCTCAAATCAGCTTTTAATCAAAATCTTAATACTCAGAATCAATTTCAATAAAATCAGAAAATTAAACTTTATCAAAATGAATTACTTATGAGCTGGGTTGATGAATGGGGATTCCAGTAATGTCCAATAATTCCTTTTTTGGGAAGGAAAGGCTTCGAGTAAGTCGCCTGGCCACGACGACCACACCCTAGTCCAATCCGTTAGAAACTGCCTCCGTGAATTGATGGAAAAAGGATAAGTCCAAAAGGAAGATGTTGTTATCCTTCTGTCAACTGTCCTTCATAACCCTTACGCTGTAGTTTGGAAATCCACTTCGACCCAGTACAAGGTGCAGAAGATAGAGATTCCAACTGCCAGGCAGGGAGAACACTCCTCAGAACTGTTCAAGCCGAATTAATATCCACAGAAGGTTTGGCCCCGTCCTCTCTGCAGTCCAGTTCTCGTCCGAGTCAGGAAGCTCCTGGAATTCTCGTCTGATGCTTCTGTACATCATCTTTTATAGCAAAAATCTAAGACACATCCTAGTTTTCCTACATCATCCTGACAGACTATCACCCCACTGCCTTTGTCTAATTGGGGTGTTAAACTTAACCATTACTTCATTTCTTATTAACATATGGGTCATTTTGTTCCTTCCAGTCTGGGACATGTCACAACATGTTTCTAACTTTGCCCTTGCTCGTCTCTAGGCAACAGTTTTTAGTTCCTCATTTTACCCTCAGTGATTTCACAATTTCCTTAGTACTTTGCCATCTATCATTTCTGTGTTACAGTTACACTCATTATTTGATTCTACATCATATAAATCATTCGCTAACAATTCTATAAATTTGAATTATGATTGTTCATACAGTGCCAGGCTTAGGCTATCAGGTAATCAAGATCTCAACTCACTTGACACACTCCACTGACTCCAGCTGCAGTCCACTCTTTGTGAATTTGTTTCACAATCCTCTCCAGGGTGCAGGTATCCCTATTGCTTGGGCAGTTTTTTCTACCACATCTTTTCCTTACCTTCGCCTCTCTATTAATGTGCTTGAACAGAGCTCTGTGAACAGCCAGCCTCTTTAGCAATGACTTTTTGTGTCTTTCCCTCCTTGTGCAAGGTGTCAGTGGTCACCTTTTGGACATCTGTCAAGTCAGCAGTCTTCCTCATGATTGTGTAGCCTACAGAACTAGACTGAGAGACCATTTAAAGGCCTTTGCAGGTGTTTTGAGTTAATTAGCTGATTGGAGTGTGGCACCAGGTGTCTTCAGTATTGAACCTTTTCACAATATTCTAATTTTCTGAGATACTGAATTGGGGTTTTCATTAGTTGTCAGTTATAATCATCAAAATTAAAAGAAAGAAACATTTTAAATATATCAGTCTGTGTGTAATGAATGAATATAATATACAAGTTTCACTTTTTGAATGGAATTACTGAAATAAATCAACTTTTTCATGATATTCTAATTTCATGACCAGCACCTGTAAGTGGCATCTCGCATTTATGTTCTTTAGTTCACTCAGGACATAATAAAAAGTCCTTATCAAGTCTTAAAATTAGGTAACACAACCTGAAATGAACAACACCACATGACACAGTGTCATTATATGGTTAACAAAAATGAAGCCAAAAAAGCAGACGCAGTGTGAAAACCTAATCTCACCTCATGATTCAGTAGTTTGCTGAACCACCTTTATCAGCAATAACTTCAAGCAATCATTTTAAATGGATGCAAATAAATTCATTTTCTTAAGATAAGACAAAAAATCATTTATTATACATCATCTGCAGTGTAACATGGACTGGGCACAAAATGAGGAGAACACATAAAAAAAATGTTTCTGCATCATAAACTAAATGAATATTAATTTTTGTGGAAATGCATAAACAGACTGTGCTTCTGTAACCCAATCTAGTTTAAATGCCATGGTCACTAACAACAGTATCTGCTTTCAGAGCAAACTGACAATTCCCTTAATTAATTCAACAAGCAGGGGCACCGGGCACAGTGAGGAGCGATCAGTGTGGCCCCTGCAAGGCAATCGAAATTATTTCCGACCACTGTGAACAACAAAAAACATTCAAGGCCACACGATGCATAAAATCCTGTCCGCAAACGAGGTCACACATTAAACTCTTCATTTAAGGCAGCAGCAGGAGACTCTGAGCTCTGTCTCGGTGGATATCCAGTTTCCTTTTATGCCAGCAGGGGATAAGCAATATAACAACTTCTGAACAAATAAGCAACTATTTATTTATACAACAAATTTAATCATTTAATCAGCAAAGCCATGTGTAAAGATGTAGAGGACAGTATGATTATTTCCATGTTTGTTTTGCACTCTTTTTGAAAGACCCTTCCTGTTTCCTTTCATCTTGGTCACTGGGGAGATATTCCTCAAGCAGCCATCACACAACCGCTTATTTAGAGCATTTGCAAAAAGCCGACTGTTACTCAACTCCCACACAGTGCCGTCATCGTGGAGAAAAATCCAAATGTTAGTCCTGAAGAAGCATCACCATGGCCATGACAATGTCCTGCTCCGGCTTATATTTGTGAGCTATGCAAGTTGGACATTTTCTACAAAAGCAAAGCTGACTTCCTGCACCTTCCCCGGAAGAAAGGGGTGCATAATTTATTTAATTACTTTGGTTTGTGTATTTTTTTTTTGTTTAGTGTCATAGTTTGTTTTGCATGAGATGCACATTTTTGATTTGCTCCACTTTAAAAAGCTTTTAGTAGTTTTAGTTTACCATAGTAGATTTCTCCTGAGAGTAGTTTTGCTGCAGTTTAACAAGTTCTAGTGTGAAGTAATCAGAAGTGTACAAAACTCATATGGTTTCCCCAACACTGTTTGGCACTGATTTACACCCTTGGGTGTAGGAGAGGCACACAGGAAGTACACTGGAAGTACTTCAGTACATTTAATCTGCCTTACTAGGACGGCTCAGGAGCATTGAAGGATTGGGGGGGTTTCAGCTTGTAAGCATTGAAGAAGGACGCCACTTGATCAGGAAGCTCTGCCAGCACGCTCTGGGCCAGGGCCACGCTGCTTCCCTGCAATGATAAAGTCGCAAAAGTGAGAACTCAGCTTGTTTAGCACCACTTCAAGTTTGCGTGTGTCTGTGCTGAGCAGAGGAAGGCTGACTTTATAAAGGCTCTGAACTGCTGCCTACTTGGAAATTTCTGAAGGGCACAAACTGCACGATGTCTCTGGAGGCGACATCCCCATGGGGCGAAAGCAGCAGTTTGTCATCACTGTCCAGGAACTCCATGGCACTGAAGTCTGCCCCGCCAACACCCACGATGATGATGGACATGGGCAGACGGGAGGCCTCCACAATCGCGGCGCGTGTCTGGTCCATGTCTGTGATCACTCCATCCGTGATGATGAGCAGCACAAAGTATTGCTGAACAAGGATGGAAAAGTGGATCATGCACTGACACAAAGACCAACCGCTGTCTAGTTTCTCTTACTGTGCTGTTCTAAGTGCCTTGACACTTAATTTGCAGTCAACGACCACAGCCTAACCATAAACTTTCACATTATAATGCTGCCACTGTACATACTGCTCAAACAGCAACCTCATTTTAACTACAGATGAGAAATTAGAAGCTCTCCCAACAGTGTCACAGGAGCAGAACAGCAGAACGATGTTTACATTTACTTACTGAGGCCATACGCTGCTGGAGAGCTTGTCTGGCGAAGCAGGCCACGTGGCTGATGATCGGAGAAAAGTTGGTGGGACCCCAGAGCTTCAGCTGAGGTAGACACTGTCTGTAAGCATCCACCACGCCCTCTATGCCTGCAGCGTGCACACCCACAGGTATGAGGGTAAACCAATAAAACATCTATGGGCAACTTTTGAGAACCAAACAGTCTTGTGAAGAGCCTAAACTTACCTGCACAGAAGGGATTTGCTGGATTTAAATTGACAGGAAACAGATGGGACACCTGTAAGAATAAAAAACAACAACAAAATCATGGGAGCACAGTTCTAGCTGCATTTGATAGGTACATACAACATACAACATGCATAAACGATGAGCGAGCACAGTGTTTGTATAAGTATACACATATGCTGCCTGAGTAGCACAGTGGAGCAGTGGTTTGCATTGCTGCCTCACAGCAAGGTTTCTGATTTGAGCCCCAGCTGGGGCCTCTCTGTGTGGAGTTTGCATCTTCGCCCCGTGCCTGCGTGGGCTTCCTCTGGGTACTCCGGCTTCCCCACAGTTTGAAGACATCCATGTTAGGTCAACTGATGATTCTAAATTGCTCATAGATTTGAGGCAGATAAAAGTGCTTAGAATAAAAGTGCTGTATGAACGCAAAGTTAAAAATGTGCCTTGTGGTCTACCATGCTTTGAGTGTTAACTAAGATTAGAAAAATGTATATAAATGCAAGTGCATTACATACAAAGTATAAACTGGACAAAAAAAATCTATATAATCTGACAATGGTAAACTTTTCATTTTGATTTGTCTACAAATGGGCACACAAATGTAAATCCTAGCCTGATGGCTGGCTATGTAGAGAGCCCTGAGAAACTGGCCTGAGGCTCAGCAGACCAGCAGACGGGTTCCCAGAAGGATCTAAAGCTGATGGAAAGTTAAACCGAGCAGATATAATATGAAAAGCTCTTTGTTTCCATAGTTTCTCCTTCCATAAAGAAGAACAGTACATGCTTTCACACATTAACTAAGGTGTTGAGATAGTCAAGTCCTGTGCTGTTTTGTTACGTTTTTGAAATGAATGTTTCATACCTGCCAGGATGGAGGGACCTGGGCTCCAAACCCAAACACAGGAAACATCTTGTTACTACACAGAGACAGACAGAAGGAGCTCATTGAGTTGTAGATTTAAAAAAAGCTGTTGAATCTAAATCCTGCAGAATGTGATCATCACTTTTTAAAAACAATTTTGTTGCATAAATGTGTTTTAATATTAGGATTTTTACATTATTTACAAAGCAACACTTGCTTTAGCATTTTGGTTTTCATTTTCAATCTCTGCATCAGGCTTCTTCCTCCAATATCCTTCATTACCCTGAGACTTAAGGTGGTAGGATAATGTACCTGTCATAGTCCTGGATGACATTACCCACAGCCCAGATGGCTGCCAGGTACTCATTATAGCCATCGGGACTGATGTAGTGGAGGGACTGGGGAGACCTGGGATCCCCGTTGGAACCCGTGAAGTCAACGGCGATCTGGACCGAGAGGATATGGGCCAAGATACCAGCCGCACGTGAAGTATGAATGAAGCTTTTACAAGTTTCAGACATGCAGTGTGAAAGTCACTTAAGAACTATTAAAAATCTTACCAAACAATTAATAAATCAAAGGAAGTTTTTCCACACTCACTGTGAAGTTGATTTGACATCCACCCATTATGTAATCCAGGAAGGTGTATTCCTTCAGTATCTGAACGGGTAAAGCTCACATGAACAGTGTGCAGCGGTGCACAGTGTGCAGCAATCCAATAAATATCAGCGGGACTTAACTCAGTTAAAATGTACTAAAATAGCAGCAGAGAAGTTTTACATCATCACCTGGCACTGCCTGATGCAGATGACCCCAGAGTTTTTATAGTTTTTCTTCTTTAACTTTTTCGGGTTAACGGACTCAAATTCAGCCTGAAACGAGACCACGAGTCGTATTAATGTCAGTGAAATACAAACAGTGGAAATAAAGAGACTGAAACATAAAGGGCTCACTGGGGAGATGTGCGTCCCCGTTTGCATCTCTGCTAGTGTTGCTTTAAAACTCCCAATGAGGTCATGGGAGCCACTGACGTGACGGTCATAACAGTCAACCTGAGGACGCAAGCAGGGAGATTTTTCTGTGATGGGGGGTAAAACCTATTACATGATAAATTCAGACCAAGTATGAGGACAGGATGATAGGCTGTGGTTGATGGTTCTAAGAAATGCTATCTTGGTCAAGGTGTAAAACTAACATGTTGTTTTCTAGACTATTGCATGAGTTATTCACTATTTATGTAAAGGGAGGGAGCTTCATCACACTATAAGCACTCTGCAATATATTATTAAGAACAAACAGTGCAAACAATTATCAGTGTTTATGTAATACATGTAATGACAGTAAGTCAAATGAGTGAAAGAAAAGAAAAAACCTTCAACACATACACACAGCGCTTATCCAGCCTGGGTCACATGTTTGGGAGCATTGTAACAGGAAAAGAAATACAATTACAAGATGAGTTATTAATAAGCAGTGTGGTCAATAAAGCCAACAAAAAAAAGTCTAAATAAGAGAAAAGAGGGGAAGAAAATTGACTGTTTTCACACATTAAAGCATTATTTAAAGGTGTTTTCAGGTTATGTTAATAGGGTGCGTTTTAATGAGCACATTAGCTGGGATAAATAAAATGACCTTTATAGGCTTCTCCACATCTCCTCCACAAAGAGATCGCAGTGAGATCCGGAATGGCTTCCATATTGGGTTCAGGTTGTTAAATACAACCTGCATAAAGAGGTTCCCATTAGACACAAGCCAGTAAGGATTAAATGCAAGCTGAAGAATGGCTTGTTGGTGGATTTGTGTACCTCTGTCCTGTGAGCCAGCTGCCATCCAGTTTCTGTCTGCTTGTAGAATTCCAGGAAAGGGTCGGACCACCACAGATACTGACAAACCATTCCCAATTAGCTTCTCACAGAACTTAAACCAAAGCAGTTCACTTTATTAAAGAACCTTCATGCAACTTTCAGTACCTTTTTGTCCAGCTTGCGTCCCGACACCTCAAAGTTTGCTACTCTGGTGTCTGTGATTTCTTCAGCAGAGATCTGTTAAAAAGAAGAATGATTTGTGCAATTTAGTCCTAAGGAACACTTCACAAGTGAGAGATGATGCTTCATTTCTTGGTCAATAAATGATTAACATCACCTCTGGATGTACAAAAGAATGAAGCCAATAAACAAGTGCAGCTGCATTCTTTCTAATCACCAACGGGGGCAGAAGAAGTCTGCATGCATCTTAATGGCTACAGCATGGTGTTATTTTGCAAGACAGAGGACAAAGCAGGGCATGGTTACCAAGTGATTTACAACTCCAGCTCAGCTCCACCTTTTACTTACACTTGTCACATTTGTTGTGACTATGTGGCTTTAAAAATCAAGGATGGAGCGATGCATGCCATGCAAAAAACTATGCATACTCTTATTTCTACCACATACTGTACACACAGAAGCACAGACTGGAGTTCATGAGTGAGGACCTTTATAAGAATGATCATAAAGAGAAAAGAGTCGACTCACTGTGATGGTCCCACGCCCTGCCGGCCTTTTGTCCTTCAACAGCAAAGGCCGAGTCATCTGCTTGTTAGAAACAATCTGGACACAGATGATGGCAACAACAAGGAACAATGAAGCAGCGGATGAGCAATCAGTGTTTTAGCTCAAGTTGAACAAGCTGAAACTCACCTGGCCGAGGGTGCATTCAAGCTCCCCAAGAAAATCATCATCGCTCAGGTCGTAGGTGTCATTGTCAATATCATACACACAGAATTTCAGCCTCTGCACCATCTCAAAATAGTAGTCGAGCACAAATTTCTTAGCAAACTTTGGATTCAGGCAGTTCAGGATCATCTCTGTGCGCCCAAACTAATTCACACAGAAAAAAAAACATGTCTAATGTAAGTCGCGTGACTTAGACTGAAGCAGGAACAAAGCACAGGGAATATTAATCATGGACGCAGTTAATGTAGATTTGCAGACTTAACTGAGATATACCACTGCCTGCTACACACCTCATACCACTGAGAGCCTGATGTGTTGATGTACAAAGCACACAGAGGGTCAGACTTAGAGAAGATGTCCATGTCCATAAGGTTTTCACAGGCGATGGTCAGCTCCACCTTGCTGGCACATTGGGTGGCCGCCGGCACCGGGGCCCCACCTGAGGCCATGGCAGCTGTTCCTGCTAAGAGCTGCACACAGATAAGCCACAGAAAATCCAGTCAAGTCCTGTACACTTTTACACTACTCTATGTTAATATTTTCTGTAACGTTTCACAAAGAATAAACTTTTACCCTGCAAAAACTGCTACTTTTAATGATACTTTTACTTGGAGTCAAGTCAAAAGTTGTCAGACTTACATAGTTTATTAAACAATTATTAAAACATATCTCCCTAGT
The DNA here is from genome assembly GCA_024447675.2 of Pterophyllum scalare. Taxonomy (NCBI): domain Eukaryota; kingdom Metazoa; phylum Chordata; class Actinopteri; order Cichliformes; family Cichlidae; genus Pterophyllum; species Pterophyllum scalare. The sequence continues at coordinate 141,860 of JAMQGT020013971.1, forward strand.
CTTGGTAATTAATGTCATGACATGGTTCAATAGTTATAGCCTACAAAATGTCCCTTTAACAGACCAAAATACTTCAAACCAAGATGCTTATTATTAAATTACACTATATAATTTCTGGAGCATGAAGCCACACTGCTGCTCACTGATCCTCACCTCACTTCTATACCTGATTTCAACAACTCTTTCCCCACCTTTGTTCATTCATGAACAAGTACTCCTTCAGCTGTAATGACATTAGTCATCTGCTAGTGGTGGTTGTGTGATGCAAGGCAGGCTCAGATGGACAAACCACAATGCACCACAGTGCCTTAGATGTTAAGAGTTTGTTGGTGACCCATATCAATCACACCTACTGCTTCATTGCATTATTACTGATATTTTTTTTCATAGGTCATTTTAATATGTGATACAGAGAACAAATACATAAAATACAGTTGGATTGCCAGGTAATTTGAGTAACTGTCACAACACACGTTGAAGAAGTGCTGTTACACCCCTGAAAGGTGCGCCACATTTGGTGGGCTTCATTTGGCTGTGCAACAACCACTGCTGCCAGTAGGTGTCACCCAAGAGTGCTGAATGAAACTTCGAGTAGCGAAACAATGCCTCGTTTTGCCATCACTATTTTGAAGTCGAGCATAAACACAGAAAGAAGCAACGTATTTCATACGTTTATACGTGTTTTCGCGAGACGAACGTGTGGGAATTCCTGTACGTCATAGCAAGGAATCCCCGGAAAATACCAAGAATGAACCACTTTAAAGCCCGTAATTACAGGAGGGTACAGCAACTGCGGGAAACCCACGCGCGCTACCACTTTACGATCATCGGCATTAGTGGGGATTGTCATGTACTTACACAACACCGGATCAAAATTTAATCAGTTGTTCCCCGTACAACCCTCAACAACTCCAGAAATTTTCATGGAAATCCGTTCATAATTTTCAGAGCTATCCCGCTAACGGAGAAACAGCCAAAAGCCAAAAATACACCCTGCCTACACCTATCGGTGGGTGGGGTAAGTCTGAAACGCTGTTACCGTTACTCGAGCTAACACAAGCAGGCAATGACACTTGGGTGGCGCTCTCACAGCCAGACCTGCTCTCCCTTTCACACCACATTATTTACCTGTGCAGCTGTTGCCAAATACACACTTTATTCCTGCCTCTGCATATGGACGCGTAACGTTTACACGACAACAGCAGTTGTGCTGTACCCCCGGGGTGGAGCCCACCCTTGGCCCTGCCCACATAACGTCCTTCTGCCTGCTTCACCCCTTCAGCTTCAAACAGTTTTTTAGCTGTTTTCTTCTGAAGCTGGATTTTAATGTGTGTCCGTGTGCAGCGTGTCTACTACTAATATCAGAGGAGGAACTGTGGTAAAACTACGGTGCGCGTACCCTGCGGAACTTTTTTTATGCTTCCGGTGTTTCTCACCGACTCAATAACAAGGTGAAGCAGAGTTCTCCTGGGTGCGTTCAAGAAATATTTTGGCAGCTGTATTGGATGCCAATTTAAAATAAATAAATAAAAGGCGTTCGAGGATAGAGTCAGTCGACCTTTTAGTGGATTTCATCAGATTCAGCTGGTGATTGTGCACACGCAGGTTCTCTGTCTCTCTAAGCGCTGACATTAACGTCAGTTTAGAAATTTAAAGTGTTGTTTTACTCTGCGTTCCCCCTCTCTGTATATATATATATATATATATGTATATATATATATATATATATATATATATATATATATATATATATATATATATATATATATATATATATATATATATATATTTTTTTAACTATTTATTTATTTTTATGCGGCGTATATATTTAGTGCTCTGAACGCCCCCCGTGTGCCCATTTGAGCTGTGACGGTGTGTCAGTGATGTGCGGTCATTGACAGTCTGGATCTGTGAGGAGATGGCTGGGAGGCTTTTAACGCGAGACTTTAGCGCAGTTTGTATCTGGCGCAAACTGCGCTAAAAGCAGAGCGGCAAACCGGAACTACTTGACTGCTTTAAGGAGCACTCCCGCCGCTCTGACGGTAAATAACGACGCTTTTCTAATCAAAATAATGTTGCTGAATTTATCATCAAACGTCTTTCCTTATCTTTAAAGCAGTTCCGTGGTTTGCGCTCAGGAAGATCAGAGGCGCCGCTTCCTAAGAGCTGTGTATGTTATATATACAGTACCAGTTAAAAGTTTGTCCAAACTTTGGACTGGTACTGTAGATGAAGGGGAAGCGGGCCTTTAATACATGAGCTGCCAAGGTCCAGCGCGCAGTCAGCGGAGAGCGCGCCAACCCGCTGCATGCACAGTGAAGCCCTGTCTGGTTACTCGGGGTCAGCACTGTCGTCAGGAGTCACCTACAAGTCTGATTTGGTGCCTTCATGCTTACATTTCCTTGTGTGTTTTTGTGTCACTCCCTTACTTGTGCACAGGCTGGCCGAGCTGCATTCCTCCTGGGGCTCCCTGCGCTGCCCTGCTTCGGTTATGCGGCTTATCGCAAGGTGCAGAGTTCAGCTGTGGTGTGCGCATTAGAAAAAGGTACATGGCAAAACTCAGATGCCACATGTACATGAGTTTGGTATTTAAACATGGTCCTTTTTTTTTCTTTTCTTTAATTTTTTTTTTAAACATAACTTTGGTTTAAAACACAACAGGCTTTGCCTAATTGTCATGATCACTTCTAAACAATTGCCGTTGGGAGGCTGGACGTACTGAATTTAAGAGCTGGTGGTTTGTGCCTGTGTAGGGGAGGTTTTGGAGCAGGCTGACTACCTCTACAGCTGTGCAGAAACAGAGAAGCTCTACCAGCTGCTGCTGCAGTATAAAGACAGGTAAGGTGAGCGTGCAGAGGGTTATTCATTCTGTTTTATCCTTGACCCTTGGTTTTTGTCTCAAAAGTCACAACTTAAAGCCCACCGGGTGGTGAAACATTTTACTTTGGTGGTGTTTGGTGGTTGTGTGTGTGTGTGTATCCATCCAGCAGTGATGCAGAGTTCCTGTGGAGACTGGCCCGGGCCTCTCGGGACCTGGCCCTCCTGCCGAGTGTGGAGGCTGAGCGGAAGAAGCAGCTCACGTTCGAGGCCTTCGAGTACGCGCAGAAAGCCCTGGAGAAAGATGAGGCGTGCTTTGCAGCCCATAAGGTAAAATGGTGGCTTCTCCGGGACAACCTCCACAGTCACATGACACTGATTACAGAGCCGCTGAGGTCCGATTTTTAACAGTTTTCTTTCTTTTTCTTCTGCTCGTAACACAGTGGTATGCCGTGTGCCTCAGTGATGTCGGTGATTATAAGGGAGTGAAGGTTAAAATTGGAAATTCCTACATCATTAGGGAACATCTAGAGGTGAGAGAGCCTTTAGGTCAAAGTCATTTGATCAGAATCGCAGTACCAAATTTAACCAACATCTGGATGCTGCTCTTTTTCTTTTTTCCTAGAGAGCCATCGAGCTCAACCCTAAAGATGCCACCTCCATACACATTTTGGGTTACTGGTGAGTCTTTTTCCAAAGACTGTGTGCATGTGATTCTGTCCATCATCACAAGCATCATCCTCTTGGTATTTCAGTGCAGTCTGTCCAGTAGCTGCTGATCCCCATCACCAAACAGTGCTGTGAACCAGGACCTCTGTTTCCTGTGTTGGATCTCTTAGGTGCTTTGCTTTTGCTGAGCTGCCGTGGTATCAGCGCAAAGTGGCAGCTGTAATATTCTCATCGCCGCCTGAGTCTACGTACGAGGAGGTGAGGGACCTCTCGGTCTAAATTTCCCATCCTTTGTTTTCTTTCTGGTTGTGCATTAAGTTTTGTTCTTCTCTCTCTTTCAGGCTTTGGCATTCTTCCTGAAAGCTGAGGAAGGTAGAGTACGGCCAAAGCCACTAACACTCAAAAATAAACACAGGCAGCTGTGTGACTGTACATGAAAATGCAGTCAGCCAACAAATATCTGTCTCTCTCTCGTTTTTCTCAGTTGACCCAAACTTCTACAGCAAGAACCTGCTGATGCTCGGGAAGACGTATTTGGCCATGAAAGACAAGGAGAAAGCTCTGCTGTGGCTGACCAAAGCAAAGGAGTACCCTGCTCACACACTGGAAGACAAAGAGGTACACACACAAACACACACACCAGATTCATGGTTTACCGTGTGTTTTTTATATATTTCAGTTTAACTGTATATCAATGGGAATCTTGCATGCCGATCATCCTCTGCAGGTCCACAAGGAAGCTGTGGATCTCCTGAAGAAGCTAGGATGAAGCTCTTGTTAGAGCTCAGTGAAACACGATGCCTCTCTGGACCCTTAACAGCTGCTAACGAAATGTTTTCTAAAGATTTTGTACTTAATTATTAATAAAAGCAGAACTGTTACTGGCTTTGCACACACAAATCACACACGCCTTTAAGAAGTAATAAAGAAATTTCCTGCTGTTAACAGTTTTCCATTATTCATTTAACATTTTACTTCAGCCAGATTCCAGAGTGTTTGAGTTTTTTGGCTTCGCATAGTAGCTGTAGATTAGTCACCTGCACATCCATGATGTTCTACCACACCCCCGAGTGATTGAGATCTGGTGAGTGTGGAGGCCATTTTCATGTTCAAGAAACCAGTTTGAGAGGGTTTGAGCTTTTTAACGTGGTGTGTTATCCTGCTGGAAGCAACCATCAGAAGATGGGTACACTGTGGTCATAAAGCAATGGAGACATTAGCAACAATACTGTGGCAGGCACAGTTGGTACTTAGTGTGTCAAGAAAATATCCCCCACACCATCGTACCACCAGCAGCATCCTGAACCTCAGTTTTCTATTCATAGCTTAGCTTCTTGGACACCTGGTATGGTCTGCTTCAAGGTCAACAAGTTGCACATTCAGAGATGCTCTTCTGTATATCCTGGATGTAATAAGTGTTTATTTGAGCTCAAAGAAGTCTGCCCATTCTCCTCTGGCATTTTCTCCCAGAGAGCTGCTGCTCACAGGATATTTTCTCTTTTTTGGACCGTTCTCTGCAAACGCTCGGGATGTTCATGGAGGAAAATCCCAGCAGATCAGCAGTTTCTGAAATACTCAGACCAGCCACGTTCAAAGCTACTAAAATCACTTTTCTTCTTCATTCTGATGCTCGGTTTGGACCTCAGCAGGTTGTTTTGACCATGTCTACTCACCTAAATGCACCGAGTTGCTGCCATGTGATTGGCTGATTACCAAACAAACAATTACACAGCTTAGAAATCATTTGTTCCCCCACCCCCCACCAACTTTAACAGTTTTATTTCAGCAGTGCAGTAACATTACTACATGCATCGTCTTCGTTTTAGGTTAACAACAAAAGAACGCTAAATGAATCCATTCCTTTACACTGAGTAGGTTCTCTCTGGAGAGTTTAAGTTGTATTTTTGCAGAACCAAATGAGACATCTTGTTTTAACCAGCACAGGGTGAACTGTTTAAACGCTCCCACTGTGACTGATTACTAAATGACTCACGTTCACACACACTCCTCAGAGCAGTGGTTCTTTCTGGCATCATGGAGCTTTTCTGCAGCAAGAACCCATCAACACAAAGCAGGAAGAATTAAAAATGCCAGTGCTGTGAATACTAAACAGGTCTCTCACTGACAGATTTATTCAAGTTTTGTAAATGTAAACTATTTTTACTAAAATATGTTAAAAAAAAAAATCCCAAAGTGGATTTTCTCTTTTCAGTTCTATATATATATTTTTTTTTATTTCAACTACATTTATAAGTACACAATATTGAATCACTGTATTACATTTTTAGGGATTACAGCAATTTTTAAACATAGTCCCAGATTTTCAGAGGTTTAAAAGTAACCGGTGAGTTGTGTGGCGTGCAGTTACTTGGCCGGGTGAGGCCTGTTCATTATTCCATGGCAAATTAAAGTATCTGGAGTTGATTCCAAATGTTGAACTGGTACTTGGTAGTTCTTCACTGGAAGTCTCAACATGAAGTTAAAGAGATGTTCATGGAAGGCTGAGAAACCAAAGTAAACCCATCAGAAAGGCAGCAAGCTCAGCAACACCGAAGGGCCTGAAAGACCACAAAGGACCACTGAGAATCCGTTCTATGGTTAAGAAAAATTCCTTCCAAAAAAAAAAAAAAAAAAAATCAATCCAAGTCAAGAATACTCGAGGAGGTAGGCCTATCATTGTCAAAGTCTACAGTCAACACAATCATAAATGTAAATAGAGGGCTTACCACGAAGTTCAAACCACTGAATACACTGATGGTAAGTAAAAGTATAGAGGAGAAGAGTAAACAGCTCATGATCCAGAGAATACCACATTATTGGTCAAACACAAAGACCATATTATGGTATGTATGGCTGCCAGTGAAGCCAGGCCACTGGTGTTAATGATGCAACTGCTGATAGAAGCAGCAGGATGAATTGCGAAGTGTACAGGGCTGTGCTCTGCTCAAATGCTGCGCTCTGCTCAAATGCTGCAAATAATTTGATGACCTGAAGTAAACTGTAAAAAAACAAAAAAAAAACAAAGTTTCTCAAGGAAAAGAAATGAGATGCTCTTCAACAGCCAAATGAGTCACCGGATCTCAACCCAACAGAGCAGCTTTTCACTTACTGAAGACAAACCTGAATGCAGAGACCCACAAACAAGCAGCAACTGAAGGTGGCTGCGGCAGAGACCTGGCAGAGCATCTCAAGGGAGGAAGTGCAGCGTTTGCTGATGTCCGTGGGTTCTTCAGACAGTATTAAAACAATCCTTAAATTTAGATCTGTGTTAGTTTGTCCAATTACTGTTGAACCTCTAAAATGAGGGACTATGAATAAAAAATGGCTTTAACACCTCAACACTTTAATACTTTTGTTAAACTCCATGAATTAAAGCTTAAAGTCTTCATTTCAATCACAATTAAAATCCACTACAGAATAAAGAATCTGCTGGAGTCGTTTCTACAAGTCGCATTAGTTTAATGTCCAAACTATATTTTATTTTTGCCCTCCATAAATCACACAACACACAAAGAAAACACAGTAAATGAGGGGGTGTATTCACTTATTTATTTGTATCTCATAAATCGATCTCTCTCCATTTAAAATGGGTGAAAGCAGATTAAAAATGAAACTTCTATACACATCTTCTCCAGTAAAGGGGCATTCTGTACAGTGTAGTTGGTGTTTACAGTGTGTATCTACACGCGATATGTTACATGGTCGGATGCATTTCAGATGGCCTAAACCGCAGTGCGTTCCCTGCTGCATTAATACAAACGCAGCTGATAGATCAATCAATCAATCAGCTTTAGTTTTTTCCAATTTCCAGGTGATACTGCAGCTAGTTACTGACTGCGACAAAGGCAATCTGAAACGTCCATCTACTTCTGATAAGAACAAAGGCATCACAGATTTCCATCAATGGAGCGGCAGCTCTGTGTAAGTAATTATAATATTTAAGTACTTCATTTACTGTCTATCTTTTTACAATGAATATTCACATACACAGTTGATTTTCTTTGATTATAGATTTCTGTTCAAAAGGAAGCACAGTTATGCAGTTTTGACGTCTCAAAAGTCGCCTCCTTTTGCTACAGTTAATGGTTCTCTCCGTGTTGTTGTCCCCCATTCCAGTTCTTCCAATCGGACAGCTGAACAAGTTATACACACACACACACACACACACACACACACACACACACCTGATCACTTGACTAATCACAAGCTCCTCAGAGGGAAAGAAGTCTAAATCAGCTTGCTGCTGTTTGCAGTGGTCTTAAAAAAAAAAAAAAAAATGCCAAAAATAAAAATGAGAATGGCCTGCCACTGGTGTAACTGGTTTTCCTGCATTTAGACCACTGACTGAAGAGTAAGCACCAGAGTTGTCATTTACACACAATAGACTTTCAAGGTGACAGTGTGGCAGTTAAAGAAACAAAAAGGACAAAGGGGGAAATCAGGGGTGCAAAGGTAAAAACACAACGAAGCAGTGCGTCATCAGGCTAGATGCTGTGTCAGGCCTCCCGATACTGAGGAGTCTCACAGCGGAAAGTTTCCACATTAGATGATTTATAAACCAAGGCCATAAGTCTAAATATGGGGGTGAATAAGTTCAACTGTATGATCTGGGAAAGACCCGAGCACTGTGGGCAGGTCATTTTGTGCAGCTGAAATGTAGTTGCACTCTTGACTACAAAAAGGAAGATGTAGCAAAAATGTTTCTCTCACATCCAAGTTTCCACTCTGTCCTGCCTGAATGCAGTGCTTCTGTGTTTCTACTTTCTCTTCAAGCTAGTCTAGATATTAAATTTGATACTTCTTGTACAAGGATGTCTTCTGAACGTCACTGCAGCACAACACGGCCAAATTGTATTTACACTAATTTGGTATGTATTATGTTAGTCAGTTGTGATACCGCTAGCGTTCTGTAAAATGTGATGGCTTTATAGGACTGAAGACACTTCACAGTCTGAGAACATTCAAAGAGGCAAAAGAAAGCCAGTTGCGCGCGCACGCACACACACACACGCATTTACTTTCTATTTTTGTTGCAATTTCACACATTACACACAGGCAACAAATTAATGGACAAACAAAATGACTGCTTCCACACGAGTACATTTAAGCAGTTAACATTCAGCCATGCTACGTGCCAAGTATGAAGAGGCCAAGCTGACTTTGTATGGAGATGGAAAGAGGAAATGGTTTCCCTAAATGAAGCACTATTAGTAAATGGCATCAGAAACTTAATGACGTTACTGCAAGTGTGATATGTAAGGTGCCTGAGAATGCCAATGCAGTGTGCAAACACCATCAACAACAGTCTGAGAGGAAATCACAGTAGAGCCCTCGTTACAAAGGTGACTGCACGGGGGTTCAGTGTGTGGATCAACACAGATGTCGTTTACGCCAAGACAACGGACACACCTGAACCCTTGACCTCTACAGTGAGTGGACCAGGCTCTGTTATGCTTTGACAATTTGCTGACATAATTTGGGCCAACTTACAGGGACATATCACCCTTTTTTTTGTTGTTTTTAATATGGTTGTGTAGTCTTAGAAGTCTTTGGACTTTTACATGAAATAATGGGTTATATAGATAAACTGACTCAACTTGCAGTTGATGAAAAACATTCTGAGTCACTACCTTCATGTATCAGTGACAAAAACAAATCTATTCAGACTGGAGGGGGATGACGGCGCATTGAACGGGTGGGGACTGAGGGGGGAAATGTCGAGATTTTGAACCGACACAACAGACTCCAAATTGGGGTGGGGAATCTTTTGGAATAATGGAGTTCCAGTCCTCTAGTAGAGTTAGGAACTGGTGGCCCAAAATCTTTTTAAAGACACTTTATGATCCTTTAATTTGTCACCTGTCTATAGCTCATTATTCACAGTGTGCAAGCAGGCTGCAGTCTAGGAATCCCGCAACACCTCCCATGTGTCTCTAGCTTGAACCTTAAATCTATGAAGCTCCCACTGTCGCAACACTCACAGTTAACTTCTTTTCAATTTAAAATATCTTCCTTGAGTCCCCAGACATGTTTTTCTCCCCTAAAAACAAAACACCCAGTCTCCCCAATCATGAGGATCCAAAGATACTTCTGTCTCTGGGCTGGTGTCCAGAGTTTCATTGAAGGGAAAAGCCAAAAAAACAAAACAAAATAAAAACACTGGGTGTTGTTCTGTGCTTCAAAATCAGTCCAATTTTAACATTGCGTCTTTTTATTAATTTATTTTTTTGATGACGATGGCAACTAGTTTATTCAGAAACAGGACGATCCACGCCTTTTAGTCTGGGTGCGCGCATGTATTGGTGGAAGAGGGTGGTCACACTGGTCTTCTCATCTTCATAGGCAGCATGCAAGTGCGCAAAAAAAAAGGAGAAAAAAAGGGGGGGAAAGGGGAAAAAAAATTACTATGGGTCCAACAGGAACAAGAATTTCAGGCATCAGACCCCGATGCTCTACCCTAGCCTTTTAAAGCTCTATAGAACTAGAGCTTTAAAAGAAGACAGTGCTTTTTCTATAAAATCCTCTCAAAAACAATTTCAGTCTCTTTTTAAAAGCCAGCATTGGGGAGGAAATTAAAAAAATATCAATGATTTCTGTTTTTGAATAGAGGAGCAAAATGCTGAAATGCTTGCATATTTCATGATGGTGTATTATATAGATATACATTTAGATATATAGGGACTGGTGGGAGAGGGTTGCGGCAAAAATGATGCAGCAAATTAGGATTTGGTTTAAAATGTCAAAATAGCTTATATACAGTGGTGGTTATCTTGTGCAATTTTTTTGAAGTTTGTTTTTCTTGGCTAAACAAACAGCGATGGGGGAAGAAGGGAAATAGAAGAGGACCCCTCCCTCTATTCTTGGCCAAAGCCCTCTGTTTCCTCGATGGCAAAGAGCAGCTTCTCTTTCAGCTGCTCGTAACTCTTGTAAGGAGGCAAGTCCAGACGGTTAAAACTGAAAAGACAGTAAGAGACGAACAAAGATTAGTGTGAAGTTTTTAAAACTGTTTTCATCAGATCTGCAATAAGCAAAAAAAATACCAGTAAATCACTGGGGGCATATACACTATATGGACAAACACATTGGGCCGCACCCCTTCATCTATGAATTCACTGCTGACTCATCAATAACATCAGCGCAAAAACTGTGTGCTGGGAGCTTCATGGCATGGTTGAGTAGCTCCTGTAGGCATAACGTGTAGGTGGCCCAGTATTTTTTTTCCCATAAAGTCTCAAACATTATTTTCAGTTTAGTTACTGTAATAGCAGGCAGCACGGTGGCGTGGTGGTTAGCACTGTTGACTCCACCTTGGCCGGGGCCTTTCTGAACAGGATAAGTGGAAGAGGATGGATGGATATTGTAATAGCATTTGTTTTTCAAACAAATGATCATATTTCTAATAAAACTGCTTCACTATTTCCTCTCTGGATTTTGACACCTTCACTGTATTGACTGCTCAAGATAATGAAAGGCAGGTAAAATGTTTCAATCTCTCTTTGTTCTAGAAAACTGAATGGGACTCTGACATATGAACAGCAAAGCTAATTTTGTGATCCAACAATTTGACACCTGAGCATACAAAAATCATGCCATGTTTCACCAAGGCTTCCAGAAACTATACTTAGGCAGGCTCTGTGTTTAACCTGTCAATTAATCCCCTCTTATTTTGAATAGTCAGACACTCTTAACCAGCCTTCTTGTGCTTTCCCCTACTAGCTGGCTTGCTGGCCAGGTTTCTACTCTGGTGGTCCTCGATAGGATCCTGTCCTGGAGTGGAACAGACCGTGGGACTCCACTATCTTCTGCTGCAGCTGACAATGAGTTAATACAGGCTACTGAGCAGAGCAAGTCCTACTGTGGTCAGCTGCACTCTAAAATCATGAAGCTGGAGTATTATACTGACACATTAATTTAGCACAAAGTACTGGGAAAATAAAATATTTGTAGAACATTCACAAGTTAAATTATTTCTAATTTCTTTACTTGCATAATACACATGCACATATATGCTGTAGGACACAGCACTAGAGTTCCTTTATTTAAAAAACAAACAAAAAAACAAACAAACAAAAAAAACCCAACATACTACAACTGGTTTAACCCTCTGGAGTCAATGGATGTAAATGTCAATGGGCGTATCTGAATGACATCACCGATTTAAGATGACACAGCAGCAGGACGCAGTCCCGCAGTCTCCGTTTCAACTACTGTCAAAAGTGCAGACTTCAAATTGCATAACACTTTTTAAATTGTGTCGATAGACCAAACAAAACCAGACTTATGATCAATAATTTACGCCTGCTTTTTCCTGTATATTGTCATCACGTCTAGTCTGCAAAGTCAGAGCAGCAAAGTGATATTGATAGCAAGTTTTGAAATTTAAAGAGATTTTAGCATCTGAAAGAACTGTTTTTTTTTTGGAGTGGCACAAATAATTTGTGTGGCATCTTATTGGGACACCTGACTGTTCTGTAAACAGTTGTACAAAAATGGCTGAGGCATTGCCTGCTTTTTAATGTAAATAGTTGTTGTATATATAGCTTTGCTGTTGCTAAATTAGTACACAAGTTTTTGAAAATTATAACTTATTTGTTCTAAAAATTATGTTACACATTTGTGTTTTTTGTCTTCTCTGATTTTCTTTGTGTGATTTTAGGTCCAATGTGTTAATACAGTATGTCAAGATGAAAAAAAATAACTGCAATCATACATGTAAGGTTGTGCTGAAAAAACATGATACTAAACAAGACAAATTAAACAGTTTTTAAGGTGAACATAAAAAAATTAAAATCCAAAGTAGTCAAAGGGTTAAACAGCTCAGATCACGTGTAGCTATACCTTTCTCGTGAGCTCAGAGCACCTGTGGTGGTAAACTGATCTAAAATTTAGTGCACAACGGTAAGAGAGGCAGTGGTCAGGCAGAAAGTAAAGAATCCCACATAGGTCAGAGGTCAAGCACTCACCATGTGTGGCTACGGGGAAGCCATGTATCTTTCCCTACTTTCTCAATGCAGAACTTCTGTGGGCCATTACTTCCTGCAATGCAAAGGAAAGAGAGGGTTAAAAAAATAACTAAATAAATAAAAGAATTATAAATAAATAACATTTATAGTAAGCATGTTTTGTGTCCGTATCTCACGGACCCATGAGTTCAGCAAAGCCGCCCAGAGGAAGCCTGCAGGTTCCAGTGACAAACTGCATGAGCCGTAGTCGCACCTCATTGTCTACCTCTTTCACCAGCTGCAGGGAAGGAAATGACGCCACACACACGCGTCACTGATTATGCCTTCATCCACATAGGTTATAAATTTACAGTAATATGAGACACGTTAAGAACAAAATTAACCAAAGCTCAACTATTATCAAATTCTTAACTAAGACCTTATTTTACTGCTACTTTGAGAGAAAGAAAAACCCCAACTGAACAAACTTTATTTAGTTCAAAGGTGACAGAAGCTAATCTCTCACCAAAGGATGAGTGTTTAAAATGAGCTACAAGAACAAAAACACTGTGACTGTACCTGCCAGAACCAGATGATCTGTTTGCTGTTTCTGGTGTAGTGACGATACACCGTGTTTCTCTGCCAGTCCTGAAGGTCTACTTCCTGCATGCCACACAGCATCACCTGGATAACACACACAGACACACACACAAAAAAGGAGTCATTCGCACAAGTTTAGAGAAAACAACCAAAATATAATTTCAGTTGGGTATGGCTTCTTTTACCACAAGTGTCAAACTCAAGCCTCACGGGCTGGATCCCGTGAGATAATTTAACATGGCTATGATTAATGGCCTGCCGTTAAACAGCGCTCCCTCTACTTGTACTACAAATCCCACCATGCACTGCAACAGATGCTGAGCAGATCCAGACCTGTGCAGTAACCCATTTTCCAGCACTGCCAATGACACATTGATCAACGGATAAAAACATCTGTCAACACTTTTTGCAGTGACATTTAAGCTAGCCTGACCCCCAAAAAACAGCCAAACAAAAAGTGGACTTTGAACACAGGTGGGAGGCAAAGAACCTGTTCACTGACATCCAGCTTCCTGAGCATCATCCCAGATCAGGATGAGATGCTGTTCCACCTGTCTTCAGTCAAGGCCTTCTTTAATATATACTACTTTGTAAGTGAGCAAACTTACAAAAAATGAACTGCCTCTAATTTTATGGTAGTTTCATTTTAATGGAGACAGACAGAATGCCAACCAAATGTCCAGGAAAAAAACACAGTACATCAAAGTTCAGAGCTCTAGCAGCGGTTGATCGCCCGGCACTGCGTCATGCTGGGATAGTCTTGCTGGGATAGTCTTGCTGAGAATTTCACCGCTTCACTATCGGAACTGTTCTATCGCTACAATTAGCAAGCAGGCGCGCACCCCACACACACCACCCGGTCATTGATACCAGAATTAATTTTTTTTTTCCTCTGGCTGCACTGTAGTATTTTTTCACCACAATTTGCAATCTACCACTGGGCGTGGAAATGCAAAAAGTTTTTTTTAAAGATTAACAGTGTGTCTTTGTGTGCATTGGGCTTTAATTAACCACAAGCAGTTGTTGGTTGTAAAATGTAAGCCTGCCAGCTATAATTTCTTATGTGTTGTACCATATTTTTTTACACTGAAGTTCTGGCAACCACAGCTGCCAGTGTTTCACCATAAAGATAATTTTTGCAATAAGATACTGTAATATATCACAATTTGTGATTTTCACCGAGAAGGACTGTAATTATGTTTACTTTTTGTTTTTTAATATTGTTTATTGTAAACAGGTATATAGTACACGGGGTATTTTTAAAGCAAATGACTAAACAGGTTTACATTGTCACTGAATTTAAATGGTGACGCTCTGGGAAACGCAGCTGCCAGTATTTTACCGTAAAACAGGAAATTTTTTACAGTATACATGAAAACATTTATACACATACTTTGATTTTTGTTTTTATTTTAAATTTGGTCTCAGTGTCCTAAAAATCATATTTATATACAACCAAACATGACTCTAAATATGTTTTAAATGGATGATTCCTCACAATCATGGCATTACACTGTCACAAAGTGAGGAATCTTCCATTTACATATTTGCAGAGTCTGAAATTCTGAACTGATCAGTGGTTGGTTTAAAGAGCCCCCCAACAATAAGAAGATCCTCTCTGAGCAAGCCCTTGGCGACAGTGGGGAGGAAAAACTCCCACTGAAGAAACCTCCGGCAGAACCAGGCTCAGGAACGGGCAGCCATCTGCCGTGGCCGGTTGGGGGGCGTGATTGAAAAAAAGGAATGATTTGTTACCATACCACTGAGAAGTTCACTGACCTTTAGTTGTATAAAATGTAATTTTTAGGACAATAAATCAGATTTTTAGGACACCTTTCTGTTGAATCGCTAAAGCAGCCAATTGCGCTTCTTCTTCTTTCATTAGTTGTCAGTTATAATCATCAAAATTAAAAGAAATAAACATTTGAAATATATCAGTCTGTGTGTAATGAATGAATATAATATACAAGTTTCACTTTTTGAATGGAATTACTGAAATAAATCAACTTTTTCATGATATTCTAATTTTATGACCAGCACCTGTATTATCTTACCTTTATTTGAAGATGAAGTCCATGTGCCTATCCTGCTGCTGGAGCAGCACTGCCCCCTATCGGTGCGGCATGGTACTTTCTGTCTCACTCTGTATTTTTACTGTGCATTTATGACCGATCACAAAGAATAAACATGTCACACAGATTCATTCAATACATTAGACAGACTGTGGAACATCAGCACGTGTAGAACATGTGTAATCAAACATGTATATTGGCGATATAAAGAGAGACAACAATGGGCATGTGCCAACTGCCTGCTTCATTTATTGTATGTGACACAGCGCCACCAGAGGTGAGCCGCAGCACTGCACTGGCTCACCCCACATTTCTTCCATGTGTTTGGCAATGCATAAATTCTGTGATTTTGACCATTAAAGTGTTGAAATAATTCAGAAAACAGTTTTATAGAACAGTCAAGTGGTCAAATGTATTTCTCTTATCATTGTTAGTATTTTACTTGTCATGATGACGGGAGACACTGCCTCACCTGCCTCCCCTAACTGCACATCACTGAGTCTTATGTAACATAATGAAGGGAAACATATCAAGTTTTGAAATAATCAAAGAAAAATATTCACTAGAAGCACAGGATTTCTGGTGATATTTACAGATCCGACATTACGTAGAGTAAAAAATAAAACATGTCTCAGAATCAAGCAAACAGCTGTTGGACCTGTTTAAAACGGCATATGGTTTAAACAAAGACAGAGGTATCATTTCAGGTCTGTACAAGAGGCTTATGAACATGAGAGGACATTCAACCCTTTATGTATAAACAAAATGGGAAATGGAGGGGTAGTTGGACATAACCGAGGAGGAGTGGACAACAATCTAGGAGTACCAATGGAAATGTAACAGCTCTCTAAGATGGAGGGAGTTCGGCTGGAAAAGCCTGATTAGATATTTTATTACACCTTATCAGAAATCTTATTATAAAGGAAATTCTCCAGCTTCCTGGAAAATCTGTGGAAGCATGAATGCTAATCACTATCATTATTTTGGGGCTGTCAAATTATTAAAATGTACTGGAAAGGAATACATAATGCAGTACAAGATATTTTTGGCAGTCATCAGAGTGTAAAACTCAATTTTTAGGACTTGTACCTGAATGATGGCCAAAAAAAGACAAATATCTATTTAATATTTTGTTGTTAGCACACAAGAAGACCCTCACAAAAAATGGCTTTCACAGGAAAGCCCAACTCTGAACATGTGAATGGACATTACAATGGGACATAGACAAAATGGAGAAAATAACTGCAGATATAAATCACTAGACAGACCTGTTTGTTTCACAATGGAAGAAATGGATGGACTATATAATGCCACGCAGGCCTGACATTAGACCTGTCAACTCTAGCTAAGGCACCACTCACAGGAATAACCACCTTCACTCTCTATGCATTCATGTTCCTTGTGTGTTTGTATATGTGTGTGTGTGTGTGTATATATATATATATATATATATATATATATGGTTCTGAGATGACAGAACCAGCAAATAAAATGTTATTAGGCCCGAGCCTCCCAAAGGGATTGACGAGGAGCCTATTGTATTTGCTAGCCCACGAATGAACCCACGCTTGCCACTGACAATGGACCCCATAATACGCCATAATAGTGTTGGTCAGGTCAAATGCTTGCTGAAAATCTATATATGGGGGTCACTGTAAAGCCGCCTACTTGGAATTGTTAGCCGCTTTTCTTCTGACAAATTTTTCTTAGTAAATGATCGCAAATTTGACCCCCTAAACATTTACGAAAACCTTTGCACACAAGTCAGGTATGGTGAAAAATTTCATTTTATATTGTCAACATCAGGGATGTTCCTGGTGACTAATTTCTTAGTCAGCTAAGCAAGAAAAAATGAGTCTAAAGCTAAGAAACACTCAGATATCATATAAAATTTTATGCCTGTTTAATTGGACATTGTCAAAAGCTGTCTAAACAAAGGCACCCATGTCATATTTTGCATGCCTTTGCCATGCCGATGCCCAAAATGCCCCATTTTATTCCTATGGGAGCCATTAACAAATAAGTTTAATCTAATCTCATTTTATCCCAATGGAGAAACCTCACAATTTTCAAAATATTGTTTGTGCAATTGTTTGTGCATTCTTTTTCTGATTTTCCTGAAATTGTAATCACTTATGTACTGATCCAGCCTAAATCCATATAAGGGGGTACATGGCAATTGTTGCAATAGTGGCAACTATACCCAGTGTTGTGTTTTACATTAATTAGGTATTTCAAAGGCTAAAACTGGAAATTTGGCATCCATGGGTTAAAATCAGCAGCGTCACTGGGCGGTGGCGGGCGAGGGCCTGTTATTGCCGCTTACGACTATATTAATTTTTATATTTTGTATTTCCATAAGTTTGCAGATAAAATAAGGTTTCTTTGTCACATGCACGGTTATACTCAGTACAATGCTCAGTGAAATGTATTTTGTACCTGCAGCCGATAATAAGTAGTAAAAAATATATAAATAAGAAGAGTAAAAAAATAAGTAATTCACACAATACACTATAGACACTATACACTATACATAAAATAGAATAATTTACATTCTGCAATAACAGTCCAGTTTTGGGCTCAGAGTTCCGCAGATGGATGGCTTGTGAATAAAAACTCTTCTTCAGCCTTTCAGTCTTAGTCCTCGGGCAGTGGTAACACTGGCCTGATGTGAGCAGGGAGAAGAAAGAGTGTCCAGGGTGGCTGAGCTGAGCTGAGCTGATCTTCATAGCCGTTAACCTGCACTGCTTGGTGTAAATGTCCTGCAGGTTGGGCAGGGTGGTTTTGATGGTCCGTTCAGCTGAACGGCCATGAAGTCCTGCTTCACATCCAGGTGGTGATGCTTAGAGACCAGCCTGGAGGGGACTATGGTGTTGAATACTGTGCTGTAATCTACAAACAGCACTCTCACATAGTTCTCCTTACTAGTGTCTACGTGGGAAGGGGTCTTATGGAGGAGGAATGTTATGGCGTTGTCTGTGGATCTGTCCAGCTGGTATATAAACTGTAGTGGGCCACGGGTGGTGGGCAGTGAGGACGTGTCTTGATGAGTCTCTCAAAACATTTCATCACCACAGAGGTGAGCGCTTTGGGCCTGAAGTCACTGGGGCTGCTGGGGTGTGGTTTCTTTGGGACAGAGACTATAATGGACTTTTTTGAAGCAGATGGGAACCACACCTGCTTTCTGTGAGAGGTTGAATATCACTGCAAACACAGGTGCTAGCTTGTCAGCGCAGGTCTTAAGGACACGTCCGCTAATACTGCCTGGTCCCGCTGCTTTCCTGGTGTTTACACTTCTAAAAACCCTCCTCACATCGCGCTCCGTAACAGTGAGATCCTCCGCCCCTCCGGCTGGGAGCACAGTGAGCTGTCGGCTTCCCAACTCGAAGCGCGCAAAGAAGTTAAGTTCATCAGCCAGAGACGCATTGGTACTTACCGGGTGTGTGTGTGTGTGGTGCTTTGTAGTTCGTGATAGTGCGTAGTCCCTGCCACAGTCCCCTGGAGTCAGACTGTTGTAGTTGTTCCAGTCTGTGGCCATAGCCATGTTTTGGCTCATTCACCCTTCTGCAGATGTGTGAAGCCTTGTAGTCCTCCATGTTCCCAGAGGTGAGGCTGGAGTTGTAGGCAGCGGTGCGGGACCTCAAAGCGTCGCAGTCAGATTTATCCACCCACGGCTTCTGGTTGGGAAAAGTCCTGATGGTCCTCCTGAGCGAAGTGTCATCAATAACTTTACCAATAAATCCCACAACTGTTTCTGTAAACTCCCCGATGTGTCCATCTGTGCTGCTGCAAAACATGTCCCGGTCGGCTGAATCCAATGCACGCTGTAGAATGGCCTCTGTTTGATCAGTTCCTGCCTGAGCCTTTGTTTGTATTTCGGCATGAGAAGGAGAGAAGTGTGATCTGACGGGCGGAAGAGGCTTTGCTTTGTAGCCCTCTATGAAGGGAGAGTAGCAGTGGTCTAGAGTCCTCTCATCTCTGGTGGGGCAGTCGATGTGCTGAGCAAACACCAAACACCTAAGGTATCACCTTTTTCAAGTTTGCATTGCTAAAATCCCCGGCTACGATGAGAGCCGCATCACGCTGGTTAGCCTGATAGGTGGAAATAGCCTCATGGAGCTCGGATAGTGCAGTGTTTGTGTCTGCCTGGGGTGGAATATAGATGGCGCTGAAGATGACCGAATAAAACTCGTGGGGTAGTGGGGGTGACATTTCAGGGTTAGTAGCTCCAGGTTAGGTGAACAGGATTGTTTCAGAGGGACAACATTCCTACTGTCACACCAGTTGTTACTAATCAGTAGGCACACACCTCCTCCTCTTGATTTCCCAGACTCGCTCGTTCTGTCCATGCGATGAACACTGAAGAACCCCACCAACTGTACGGCGTGGTCCGGTATGAGGGGGTCAGCCACATATCTGCGAGACAGATGATGTTGCAGTCTTGTATGTGCTATATTCCGATGTTAAAAAGAGTCTGTCTGTCATACGTGATATGATACAGAGCAGGCGATATTATAAAGTCAAAAATTAAGGCTAAAACTAATATATGCAAAGTGTCAGAGCAGGTACGACAGCTGCTGACCTCATCAGCGGCATCTTGTCAAAATTTTTCAATAAGATATTTCGGTATTTCATTAAGTCACACTTTCTTAGCAAAAGATGAAGAAATAAGGGTAATGAAGGGACAGTACTGTAGCTTTTTCATATGTTTAACTTGAAAAACAAATAGGTCCTTTTCTTGGGTTTGCCTCTGCTGGTTTTCTGTTCTTCCTTGCGTCCTTCAATCTTAGAATTTATGTAAAAGCTGCTGTTTTGCATGTAGGATTGCCAACTTTTTAAACTCTTGCTTTATGTTATTTGGCTGGCAGCCTGACACATGACATACACTCAACCAAGCTGATGTAATGGGGTGCTTTTCTCATGCAGTGCGACTTTAGATCTATCTCTTTGTCTAGTCATGTTCACAGTAGCTACACACACCCGTGTGCGTCTGTGGCTACAAAAGGTCTCTCACTATCTCACTCTGTGTTCTCTGTGACACGCACATATCCATACTCACAGCTGACAACCTCTCTCTTTACAAACTCAAATTTGGACCCATCAGATTGTCCATGTCTCTGGCCTAGTTTAGAAAAGCCAGTCCCTGCAGTCCTGAGCTTTCAGTGGTGAGGGCTATTTTTGCTTCTCTTTTTTTTTCTATGCAGACACTCTGTCTATTACACAAATACACAGAATATTATTATAACCCCTCTCTCTCCTTTGTTTTGTAACTTTACCTGTTTTGAGCTGTTTAAAACAGCTAGACAGTGAAAGTTAAAATGTTGGTCAGATGGTAAATGGACTGGTATTTACATATTGCGTTTTTTTCCGGCTACTTTCAGTCAGATAATAACAGTCAGGAATAATAATCAAAGCATCAATATAAGGACTCAGAAATGTCAGCAAATTCCTGGAGGGAGACTGCTGAAACTATCGGAATGGATGTGACGGAATGAAGAAAGTGAAAAAACAGGGACAAATATGTTTGCAGCCAAAAAACTGAGCACTGAGGACCAAAAAACACCAGCACACAACCATAAGGTAATTAACACACATAATCCAGCTACACATGCATAAATGCGGACATGAGGTCGGCCACTTCTGTAGGTTGTGTACAGAGGCCGCAAAGACCTGCAAGTCTAATTAGCGAGCATCTAACCAAGCTAGCTCCAAAACAGAAGCAGCTTCAGGTGGTGGATAACATCAGGATGCAGCTGGATTTGAGCTTTGACTCCTTCAAAGAGTTTGTTTTTGTCAAACACCACATGCATGTGTTGTTAATCTACGGCACTGATGCTGAACTTTATTGGGAGTTTATTCTAGAATTTATTGAGTTTTGGAGTTCATATTTTTCTTTGTTTCTCCCTGTTGATCTTCATGTGTGTCCTTAATGTTACACACATTTAGCACGCAGTGCTGTTGTCTTGTGAACAGTTTCTTGTTGAATATATTTCTTTAAAGGGTACCTGATTAAGTATGAAAATACTAAAACTAATACTGAAACTAACTAAAACTAAGCATAAAACCAAAACTAAAAACTAATAAAAATTAGCAAAACCACTCTGAAAACTAATTAAAACTAATTGAATTAGAGAAAAAAAGTAAAAACTAACTAAAACTAAACTATAATGTAAAATCCAAAACTATTATAACCCTGCACCTTAGAACTTGCTTCTCATTTAGAAAGAGCACAAGTGCAAAGGAACTTGCAGTGACAAAGCTTGAGTCCTCAGTGAAGTGAATAACACTGTTTATCTCTTCATCGTGGCACCTGTTAGTGAGTGAGTTGTATTAGGGACAAGTGAACAGTTTGTCTTCAAAGTTGTGTTAGAAGCAGTAAACAATTGGCCAGCATAATGATTTGAACTCATCACATATTCAGTTATCACTTATAATTTATTAATTTATAAATGTAATAGACTACTGTTCCATTAACAAATTAGAAACAACAGTTATATTTTAGATGCAGACTGTCATGGTCTGGGTCCGTGGGACCCTGTGCATTTTTGGTTTGGCTTTAATTTGTCTGTTTTGGGTTTTTTTTTTGTTGTGGGGTTTGGTTATGTTTTTTCTAGTTCCTTGTGTTTCCCAGTGTTCAGTATCTAGTTTTGCTTCCCCTGTGTCATTAGGTTCATTTGGTTCACCTGTCGTTCCCTGTTGTTTTCACTTGCCCTAATCCCCTTGTGTGTGTTTAAGCCCTCAGTTTTCCTCTGTTCCTCATTGTTGCGGTGTTGTCGTTGTTGCCCACAGTGTTTCCCCTCTTTGCTGTGTGTTTTCTAGTTTAGAGTTTTGTTTTTCTCTTTTCTCCCAGGCTTCCTGTTTGTTTTGCCTAGGTTGAAATTTCGAGTTTTTTGTGTTTTTGTATTTTTCGAGTAATTAGCAAAGCAGTTTTAGTTTAAGTCCGCATTGCATCCTGCATTTGGGTCCTTTCCCTCACCACACAGCCCCCACCGTGACAGTACAACACAACCACGTATGGACCCAGCGGACTGCGGATGTGGGAGCCACGGCTCCTTTCCAAATGCGAGCCACAGTACATCGGCACACGCCTGGCCCTGGGAGGGACTGGCTGGAGGAACAAACCATGGCGTTGCCGCTACCCACCTCTGCCACAGCAGCTGCCTGCTACGCCAGCCATTATGGAGATTAGAGTGGGCGGGTATTCTTCCTCCCCACCTCGGTGGAATACGCTGTCCTCGTCATTGGCACCAGCCTGCTCTTCACCTGCTGCGTTCCTGTCACGTCAGTGGGATGAGGAGCCTGCCGCCGCTGGGCTTCCTCTTTATCCGGGCAGTCGGAAGCGTGGCTCTCGGCGGTGAAGACAGCCATCACCTGCTGCCTCTATGCAGCCACAGATAACCACAGCCTTCACCCCTGAGTGTGACGATAATAAACAATCTGTGAGTACACTTTTTCTTAGTAAGACTCTTGTAGAAAATAATAATCCAAAAACTGAGTTGAAAGAGGCTGTGCTTTCTAAGCCAGTAAAGGATAACAAGATCATGAGTCCATCTTGTAAGACTGCCTGTACACCAGAGGACGTCAAACAGGAGTTTATTGATGCCATAAACTGTTGTCGGCTCACCCGGAACTTTTGGATTTTTTGCCTGGTCTAATTCAGGACTTTGTGATGGAAATAATCCTCGCTGGTTCGTTGTCTTCCTCTGCTAAGACTGTTGGACAGCCTACTGATCTTGAGATTGTGGTTTTAGAGACTGGAGATGAATTGACTTGTGTTAAGATTAAGTGTTTAGAGATGGACACAGAAAAGACTGAGAACAATGCTCCTGTAAGACGCCCTACACTCATTTCTGTTCTGCGGGAAGGAGTGGCTGTGGACCTGCCTGCTTCTGCTCCTGTTTTGTTTCCACGTGTGGGGGCTACCAAGGACTGTTCTAGTTCTCAGCCTCACATGGTGGCAGGCAGGGTCCTCTTAAGCAGCCCCAGCTGTCAGTGGAGACAGCTGCACCCCACAGTCACCACAGTCAGAGTCTGCAAATCCATCACGTCACAAGTCTCCACAATCTTCAGATGCCTTCAGTCAGCGCTTCAGACGCCTCAGCCCCGCCCCCAGCTTCAGACGCCTCAGCTTCGTCCCCAGCCCCATCTCCCTCAGCTTCGTCCCCAGCCCCATCTCCCTCAGCTTCGTCCCCAGCCCCATCTCCCTCAGCTTCAGTTCCCCCAACTGCTACTCCATTAAATCCAAAAGGACAACGGGACTGCACAGCGGTAAAATTAGATTGATTGAACTTTATTGTCATTGTACACAAATGTGCAATAGAAAATTTCGTTACAGAGCACCATCCAAGACGAGTGTATGCGGTAATTACCTGGATACCGTGGCTCTTGATACATCACAAAGACTTGCTGTCTTGGTCACAGATGCGCCAGCAAGGCGTGCACCAACAATTTGTCCTCTTTTTGAACTTCTGGTATGTCACCCATAATGTTGTGTGTGCATTGCAATATTTTGAGCAAAACTGTGCTCTTACCCTGCTAATTGAGCCTTCACACTCTGCTCTTACTGGTGCAATGTGCAATTAATGAAGATTGGCCACCAGGCTGGTCCAATTTAGCTATGAAACCTCCCACACTAAAATGACAGGTGTTTCAGTCTCATTGTCCAACCCCTGTTTTTGTGCTACTCCAAAAAACAATTCATGACCACCACAAGACAGAGGGACATATCACAGGCAAAATTTGTTATCAATATCACTGTCTTCTTTTGCCACCCTTTCACCCTTACACTTTCTGCTAGCAAATATCCCATTTTTTTATTTACCATTCCTGCATGAAATGCATATTAAACGTGAGGACAAATTAGCGAAAAACAGATGGCATAAATTATTGATCGTAGCTCGTCTTTTTGGCCTATCGACACAACGTCACTATGTCATCTAAAATTGACAATGTCATTTGGACACATCTGCGCCTCCATCGACCCCAGAGGGATAAGTTCAGTGTTGAAGTATTTGTACTTCATTACTTCTCACATCTGTTAGTTGATTATTTCATTGTTGTATGATTGTGTGAGTGGTGAGGCAGAGAGGCAGGGCAGTGTGAAGTTGTGCAGAGACCAACTGGGAGAAGAGAAAGGTCAACTGGTGAACCTACACGACATAGACTATTTTGTTATAAACGATATTGTCCCATCTTGTATCGCATATGAAAATATATCGATATTTCTTAAAAACTTGATATATTGCCCAGCCCTAATCGACTAAAAAAATGAGTGGATGTGGAATTTTAATGTTGATGCGTCATATTCTAAAACCACGTACGTGATTTGTTACTGCAATACACTATAGGAAGATATGGGAGTAGTATTGCCTCCATTGTCTGCCAATAACAATAATATTAACCAAGAAGAAAGTAATGTGAACAACATAATGATGGTGGAACAGAGAGGAGCGTTTATTGGAGGTCTGGGAGCATTTCACAGAAAACAAAAATAATGTTGAATGTGGACTGTGCAAAGCAGTGTGTTCCGTCCACGGCAGCGTTACTGCAGTGCATGATTGTTTAAAACACGGACACCTAGAGCTGTGATCTCAGCTCTGAATAGGTATGTTTTTAGAGGTTAGTGCGTCGTGTTGATACCTTGTTAATGTTTGTACAGTAATGTTTCTGTTAGTTTACCTGTCAAAAACAAGGTCTCATGGATGATGTTTGCTAAGCAGCATCATTTCAGTTATGTTAGCTAACGCGTGAAGGACAATAGGAGTAGCTCTGTTGTCTCCTATTTTTTTTCTCACATTAGTATTAGCATTCTTTCTGAATAGTTAACCTCTTCATGAACTGAGTTGTCTGTATAAGTGTGTGCATCTATACACAGACTCACACCCACATACATACATACACACACAATAAAAAAAGTAAAAAATGTATGAAAAAAAACTCAGATACACAAACAAACCTGTTGTAATGTGTGTGTGTGTTTGCATGTGTCCTTGTCATGAAATGTACACAATAATGAGGGCCAGAAGCCACAACAATGCTCTTTGGGAATCCAGAGAAAGACCCAAGGGGCCATCCACAGTCCACCAGGAGCTCAGCAGACCTGAGGCTGCACATCCTAATAGCATCCCACAGGGGCCAAGGTAGATTGTGCCCCAGACCCAGGGCCAGCTGTGCACACAGACCACATACCCACACACACAAACATACATATAGGCCACTCACCTACACACTCCCATATACAAATCATACAAGGACATACAAAGACACACCCATCTTCACCAATCCCTTCTACATAGTGTGGGCAAGTGCCCCCCCCCCACAACCTGTGGCAACCTAGGGAAGCAGCCAACTTAGCCCCTAGCCACCAGCTAGCCCCAACCCTGGGAAGGGTGCAGGAAACGGGTGTGGGAAGACCTGCCCACCCCTTTCCCCAATCAAAGTGTTTGGGGTGATGTGTTGGGTGTGTGTGCTGGTGTATGCGAGGATGTATGTGACCGTGCACTATTAAAATTGAGGGGACATATAAGACACGAGCACTGATCAACATGCCATTTCACCCCCCCACCCCTAACCCCCCAAAGCCCCCATGAAACAAATACATCCAGTTGTTTTATCGAGGAGCTATACATTCTATACAGACTAATGTAATCCAAAGTAAATTTCTGTAGTGAGTAATACACAAATCATTTTTTGATTTTCCAGTTCATGAGGATAGATTTCTTAGCAATGCATAAGGCGGTAAGAACTATGTGTGAGGTTTTTGCTTCTATATCTAATTCACTTACATCACCTAAAATGCACAGTTTGGATGAGTTTGGGATACTGCAATTAAACCACGTGGATAAGTCTTGACATATCCTCTGTCAGAACCTCTAAACAGGTGCACAAGACCATATAGCATGCATATAGATCTCACCATGGTTGCATGTACAGTGGGTGCATGTGTTTGAGTGTGTGAGGCCCGTTTGGAACATCCTTTGTCCTGTACAGTGTGTTCTATGTTTTGTATTGTATAATTTGTAAAATTGGATTTGTAGTCATTCTTTTTTAGTCATTCTAAAGGTGTTAAGACAGATCTGTGAAATAAAGATTCTATGTTGAATAACGTGTTCTAGATTCTTTATCCCTTTCTGTTGCCATGCTGGAAAATTTAGTGCTTTCTTTTTCTGATATCAGTCTGGATTGTTCCAAATGGGTGTTACTTTACATGGGATAAGTGAAAAGTTGGTTGTTTGTAAAAAATCCCACCAGGCTGTCAGAGAGGTGTTTATTTTAAGGCTTTCAAAACAGTTATGATACTTGATACTGGAGCTAATGAAAGGCAGATCAGAGATCTTTACTTTTCCATGGAGTGCTTGTTCTAGGTCCAACCATGGGCTGTCTAAAAGGCTTGATTTGGTCCAGTTTGAAACATACTGCAGTCTATTGGTTAAGAAGTAGTGGTCAAAGTTTGGAAGTTCTAGACCACCGCTGCGTTTCGGGTTTTGTAGAGTTTTTAAGCTTATTCTTGATGCTTTGTTTTTCCATAAAAAGTTTGAAATGTTTGAGTCTAGGGACTTAAACCAAGCTACAGAGGGTTTGTTAGGGATCAGTGTGAACAGATAACTGATTTTAGGCAGAATCATTTTAACTGTGGTGACCCTCCCCATGAGTGATATAGTCAAAGTATTCCAATGTGTAAGATTATGCTCTGATGTTTGTAGTAGAGGATTATGATTCAACCATATGAAGCCTGACAGGCAGGCAGAAAATTTTATACCTAAATATCTAATGTTGCCTGACTGTAGTGGAGTGGTGGAGGTGTTTCTGAAAATTACAATTTAGAGCAAAACTGTTGATTTACTCCAGTTGATGGAGTAATCTGATATAGATGAGAACTTATTTATAAGTGTGACTGTCTTTAGAAGAGAAGTTTGTGAGTTCTCAAGTTAAAGTAATACATCATCAGCATTTAAGCTTGCCTTATGGTCTTTATTTTCAGTTTGAATTCCTTTAATATCTACATTTTGTCAGATTGTTGCTGCCAGTTGCTCAATGAAGATGACAAAAAGTAAAGGGGAAAGCAGGCAGTCCTACCTGGTGCTCTTCTGCAGATTGAAGCTTGGGAAGTAAGATAATTTGTCCTAACGTGCATTTGGACAGCTGTATAGTGTTCAATCTTCACAGTTGGTAAATACAAAGTAGTCTATACTACAGGTATGATATAGATCCAGTTTATGAAAGATGAGCCAAATCCAAATTTGTGTAAAACTGCTTGTAGACATTTCCAATTTACCCAGTCAAATGCGTTTTCTGCATCTAAAGAGACAACTGTGGTTTCTAAATTGTTAATGGAACAGTAATCTATAACATTACATTACATTCCGTGTATTATTGGCTGACTGTCTATCCTTGATAAAACCTGTTTGGTCAGAATGTATAATGGATGGAGTGATTTTTTTTCTTCTTTTAATCTTCAAGTAAGGACTTTGCAAATTATTTTAAGGTCTACATTTATGAGAGAGATTGGGCGGGAGCTGGATGGGAGTATAGGGTCTTTGCCTGGTTTAAGAAGCAGTCTAATGTTAGCAGAGTTCATATTCTGCTAAACCTGAAGTATTTCCAAATAATGGATGATGATTATTTTTGAGGGACAAGCTCTTTACCTTCTGCTTTGCCAGACATTTCAGTTTTGTTGTATGTCTTTTAATGTAGTGTTACTCGTCTAGACAAGTCTAGCAAACTTCAAGCTGCAACGTGCAGGAACTGGCTGGGATTGACACATGTATAACGCCTGGCAGTGATTTAGCGAGTGCTTGATTTTCTTTTGCATTGTATTTTGTTGGTGGAGCATGCATTTTCAGTATCCCTCAATATTATTATTACAGCCCTATTGAATATCATACCTGCAGTATAGACTACTTTGTATTTATCAACTGTGAAGATTATTCAATAAGATTTAGAAAATGTTTAACTATGTCAACTTTCAATCATTGAGTTTGTACATGTAGTCTGTCATGTATATAATAAATAGGCAGTTATTTTGTAGTTTAGGATTACTCTGAGTCATTCAGTCATTTTTATTGTATGTGTCTGCATGTGTGCATGTGTCAGTGCTGCAGTACTGCAGGTGGGTTCTGGCGTGACCCAGTTAGAACACTAAGGATTGATGTAGGACACAACCACACACATGCACATAGCAGAGCAGACTTCGTTTATGTCTGCACTTCTGTAGCAACAAATATCTATAGCAGAGTAATAGCAACAAAGAGCAACTTGGGATATGTTGTCATGGCAACCTTCTCAGTAACCCGCCCACAGCTTGAATGTCAGCAAGCATAATACAGTGAAGGAAGGGATAAAAAACATTGGTG
Source organism: Pterophyllum scalare (assembly GCA_024447675.2). Lineage (NCBI taxonomy): Eukaryota > Metazoa > Chordata > Actinopteri > Cichliformes > Cichlidae > Pterophyllum > Pterophyllum scalare. The sequence goes on from JAMQGT020013971.1 coordinate 170,312, forward strand.
CAGAGTGAGACACTATGTGATTGGTCACACCCCCTTGTCTTTGTGTGGTGCAGAGGATTGTGGGTAGCTGTTGACTGAATGCTCATTTGTGTGAGAGTAAGAAAAGGGGGGTGGGGGCTCTTCCCTGTGCTTATGTGTGAGTGGAATAGAGGAGGACGATCCCTGTGTGGTAAGAGAGGAGAGGGGGAGGAGCAATGTGTGTTTGTGAGTAAAAGGGGGATGAGCTGCTGTGTGTCCGTGAGACTGTGGTGTGCTATCATTAAAAGCTACAGGGTGCAGCTTTTCAACTGGATTTGAATTTTTAATAAAGGAGTGGAATACTGTCACCTAAGCTAAGGTATGAATCTGCCTTTACTTTGTGTGTTTGACTGTTTGTTTCTCCCTCTGTCTTTTTTACTCTTTTATAAAATAGCCCGTTCATAGCAGGTTAGCTTATGAAAGGTAGCATTAGTTGCATAGTCTAATGTTATCGAATAATTAGGTAGGATGACCTCAGGATAGGATAGATGCATACGTACTGCAAGAGCAGTAATGGAGGTTTATGGAAAGCATGAGAAGTGGAGGGGGTGTGGTTTAGTGCTGTGGACAAAGGAGGCTGGCTGATTGTTTACTGCCACTGCAGTGAGAGACATGTACAATCAGAGTTCCATAATTCACCCAGTGCTATGTTGCTTTTGTTAGCTAACTACTTTGCTTCATAAGGCTGCTCTACTCTTTGATGTCTTTCTCTGTATTACAGTTTTTCTCATCAAATGTCTCCCATGTATAATTTATCTCCTTTTATGGATTCCTCTGTCTCTCTCCTTCTGTCTGTTTTTAGAAAGTGTAGTAGTAATGGAGGGAGCTGGGCTATAAGCTAACAGTAGCTGCTTCAAAATGGCTCTTTTTTTTTTTTTTTACCTACAGCACAATGATTTTATAGCCCAGACTGGATCAAAAACTGCAGCAGATGCAATTTCTGAAAGTGATTAGGAAAGCTCAACAACTGATACTTTTGTAAAATTTTAATGATGTGTTTGTAATAATATACTCTGGTCTGTCCAAAGCAAGCTACCTGCTATATAAGTCATTTTCATGCTTCACAAGTGGGGAAAAATGCAGTAGTAGTCATGGCAGAAAACATTACCAGTACCAGTGATGAAGCAAAATTTGTTAAACTACCGCAAGCATATAGACAGTACTGCCAGAAGAGGTAGTCAAAACAGGACTAGTAGAAATACTAGAACTGTACAGTAATGGTGGAAGTCTATTGTTGTTTTTGTTTTATTTGTAACAACATAATTGTAATAACACTAGTTATCATGGTTTGTACCCAGCCTGTGAAAATAGTCCTACTGTCCAATTACCTCTTGGAGAGACAATTGTTCCATCATGTTAGGTGCCCCAGTAAGTAGAGACATGCTTGAGGTATAATATTTGCCAGTAACAGATGATGGGAAATCAATTATTGGGGTACAACTTCTTAATCCATATGGACTGTGCTCAGGAGGTAGACCAAGGTTTCTACTCATTGGAAGGTTGGTGGTTCAGACACAAAAAGGAACTATGTCTGCATGTCATAGTGTCCTTGGGCAGAATACTGAACTTCCAATCCCCCAAAGTTTGTGATAGTCATAGTTTGTGCTTATCATGTGATAATAGGTGATTGTGTCTTTTAGCATAAAGTGTGTTAAGTAGAGTATTGTGCTAAAGTCTCAAGCTACCCCCATTTCTTTATATTTTGCTGGGAACATGGGAAATGTGCAAACATACAAAAGTGGACAAAATTGTTTGTACCCTTCTGTTAAAGAAAGAAAAACCCACAATGATCACTGAAACTGAATGTAATAATAAATTAAAATTAACTGATAAGTAACTAATGAAAATTAGACATTGCTTTTGAATTGTGGTTCAACAGGTCTTTCATTTGTTACTGGCAAATATCCTCAAGCATGTCTCTTTACTTACTAGGGCACCTAACATGATGGAACAATTGTTTCTCTAAGAGATAATTGGACTATTTTCACAGGCTGGGTACAAACCAAGATAACTAGGGTTGCTTTAACAAATAAAACAAACATAACAATCCACTTCCACCACTGCTATGCGGTTCTGGTAATTCTACTAGTTCTGTTTTGTCTACCTCTTCTGACAGCACTGTCTATATCACGTGTCAGACTCAGGGCCTGCGGTCCCACGGGCCACTGCGATAGAATTTTATATAGCCCGCAAGATAATTTCATATAGCTATTATTAATGGCCCGTGGGTAAATGGCGCTCCCACCAGTTATAATACAGATCCCACAATGCACTTCAACAGCTGCCACGCAGGCCAAGACCTGCGCTCTAATCCATTTTTTGTGTTGCCAATGACACATTGACCTGTGATCAGCGGATAAAAACAGCAGTCAGTGCTTTTTACAGTGACATTTAAGCTAGCCTGACACCCCAAAATGGCCAAATGAAAAGTGGAAAACAGGGATTTTTCCAAACAGGCCCAGCAAAGGACCTCATCACTGACATCGGCGGTAAACCATCTGCCTCTTTTCCTCGCCTGCGATGTGCAGGAAAAGAGCGGATTGGTGGGACAGATACGTGAGAAGGGCTGCGCAGCAAAGTTCTGAAGACAGAACACGCCATAAGCACCGTAACACTGACAGTGAACTTTTTAGGAGAAAAAGGTTTCCGGCAGTTTCGGAGGAAATAGCCTTTGAATTTGGTGACGTGCCTTATCATACAGGTGCCATGAGCTGCCTGAGGAAATCTGTCAGTTCTTGGAAAGTAAAGGAAAAGACTCAGCAGGGCTCCGGGATGAAAGGTGGCTGTATGAGTTGGCTTTTCTCTGCGACATAATGAAGCATCTTAATAAGTCCCTGCAGCCTCAGGGACAAGACCGTGCATCTTACCCCCCCCAAAAAAAATAAATAAATAAAATAAATAAATAAAAAAAAGGAATTAGACAGGTTTCCACCGCTGTGTTTGCAGCTGCATTCTTTGCTGTTAAGCTGGACACACTGTGCGGTTTAGGCAGCCTTTTTCCAACCGCGAAGCGCAGAAATTCACATCAGTTTTTACCTGAAAAATCTGCAAATTTTCATCAGGTTGAAATATTTTCATTTTTGAAGAAAAATATAATTTTATATTTTTTTTAATGTGTTGAGGAAAAAGTTGCTGTATTCTGGCTATTCAAATTCATATTGCTGATTAAAATTATTTTTAATCCTGTTTGGCCAGCGACTTTTACTGTCTTAAATTTTGCCCCCATCCTATGATTGAGTTTGACACCCCTGCTCTACACACTACGTGCCTCAGTAGTATTGTTATCTATTGTTATTGTTCGCTTACACTTTTTAAAAATACCACTAATAGTTGACTGTGGAATATTTAGTAGCAAGGAAATTTCACGTTTGGACCTGTTGCACAGGTAACATTCTATCATGGAATGCTTGAGTTTGACACGCCTGGTCTATATGCTTGTGGTAGTTTAACAAATGCAGCTTTATCACTGGTACTGGTAATGTTTTCTGCCATGACTACTGCTGCATTTTTTCCCCACTTGTGAAGAATGAAAATGACATATATAAAAAGTATCAGCCATTGAGCTTTCCTAATCACTTTCAGAAATTGCATCTGCTGCAGTTTTTGATCCAGTCTGGGCTATAATCTCATTGTGCTTTAGGTAAAAAAAAAAAGAGCCATTTTGAAGCAGCTACTGTTAGCTTATAGCCCAGCTCCCTCCATTACTACTATACTTTTTAAAAACAGACAGAAGGAGGGAGACAGAGGAATCCATAAAAGGAGGAGATAAATCATACATGGGAGACATTTGATGAGAAAAACTGTAATACAGAGGAAGACATCAAAGAGCACAGCAGCCATATGAAGCAAAGTAGTTAGCTAACAAAAACTTTTATTTATTATTATTTATTTAATATTACTGTTGTTAGTTTCTAGTTGTTTCAGTGAGAACTGGGTTTTTTTTCTCTCTTCAATGGAAGGGTACCAACAACTTTGTCCAAGTCTGTGTATGGAGATACAATATATAAGGCAAAAACTGAGGTTGTACATTTCTAATGAGCTTGGAAGTGATATGATCACCTTTAATCTTCAACACAGCCTGAACTTTCTTAGGCAAGCTTTCTTGTCATTTCTTTCAGAATTGAATTTAAAATCCCTTTTCTCACATGCAAAATCTTGAATAATCAGGTCTATCATATCTTTAAGACCCTACAGTAACTTATTATCCTAACAGAGCACTCAGACTGCTAGCTTACTTGTGTTTCCTAGAGTTTTCAAAAGTAGAATGGGAGTTATGTCCTTCAGCTATCAGTCCCTTCTACTATGGAACCAGCTGTCAGTTTGGATTCAGGAGAGAGACATTCTCTCTGCTACTAAGATTAGGCTTAAAACTTTCCTTTTTGATAAAGCTTATAGTTAGGGCTGGATCAGGTGACCCTGTACCGTCCTTTAGTTGTACTACAATAGCCTTATGCTAGTTAAATGCTTGAATGGGGTAACGCAAAGGCAGAGAGCTCTGTTGTCAATCAAGGCAGTCTACAAAGTATGTGGTACAACTGGTGTGTCGGCCACTCTTGCTTGTGCTGATGTTGCTCCGTCAGCAAGCTTTTGAGCAGAGCAAAGTACTAACATACAAATATCTGAAGTGAAACCGAGTGTTAAAAACAGTGTATCCACTGTCTTTACTTTCAATGCTATATATTTAATCTTTTTTTTATTCTTCTGCTATTCTTGGTAAAATTCACTGTTGCTCCCTTCCCTATTCCAGCTCACTGTTCAACCGATCAGTTATGAATTGGCATTGTATAAATAAAATTGAATTGAATAGTCTTGAGGAATAGTTCACCAGGCTTCTTGAAGTACATTCTAAAGCTCTTCTTTGAATTTTGGCTGTCATTTCTCCCATTCTCTGTCAAAATTAAACTGCATCAATAATGTTGCGGTCCGGGCACTGAAGAGGCCAATTGATAGCGTTCTGTTGTGTATTTTCATATCCAGGTATGTGTTTACTAGATTGTTGATGTGTTTAGTATTATAATGAAAAATGCAGCTGTTGCCAATCAGACACTTTCCAGATGCATGGTGGATTAAAAGCTGATGGTACATTTATGCATTCTTAATTCAGTCAGTTTTGGCAAGAACCCCAAGACCACTGTCTGAAATACAGCCCCAAAGCATGACAGAACCACCACTGTGTTTTACAGATCGATGTAGATGCTCATTGTTGTACCTCTCTCCTGACCTTCTCCATACACATTCACAATGATTTAAACTGAAAAGTTCAAAGTTGGATTTGTCATTTCATAAGACCTGTTGCCACAGGTTTTCAACTGGACTGCATCTCCCAGTTCCTGTGTCAGTTTATTTTTTCTGTTTCATAAGGAAATGACTTTCAGATACTGTTCATCTGTAGATAGTTTTGTTGCCCTGTCATGTCTTTGTTTGTCTTCCGCTTGTCCAGTTTTCTCAATTTTTTTAAGGTCACATCATACACACCATGCTTAGATATGCCAATTTTTTTGGCTAATAGCTCTCAGGGAATAACTTAATTGGTCCAAAAATACTACTTTATGCTTGTCAAACTGTTTTTGTTGACTCAGATAAAGAAATGGGAACAAATTATGTAGTTTTGTAACAGGCTGCTAGTAACAAAATGCTAGTAACTAACAGTGCCAGTGTCGCAGTTTCAGCAGCAGTTAAAGTGTGATTCATTATAGAAGAATGTGATTAATGGTTTCCAATGCATTTATTTAGACAGTTTTTGATATAGTCTAATAAACAGGCATAAAATTTAATTTGATATCTGAGTGTTTCTTAGTATTAGACTAGTCAGTCAGTCTAATTTGTTTTCCCTTGTTTAGTTGACTAATAAATTAGACACCAGGAACATCCCTAGGTTGGACCATTGAAAAAAAGGTGGTGATAGATTGCCCTGTTTAGTTTTTTATGATTTTTTTGTTTTTTATTTATATTATATTGTGTGCATGCACATGTCAGTAGTTCTTACTGGGGGTGGGGGTCCTAAGATGTGTATATAATTTTTGGACAGAGGTAATGATTTTTTATATATACTTGAGCTTTGTACTGCAACAAGCAGAATGCCATTTAAGATTATTTCTCTTTATGGTAATGGGTTTTGTGTTTGTCTTTTTTCTGCCAAAGATTCAACTTTATTTATATAATTCATTTAATTTTAGTCTTAGTCTTTTGGACGAAAATGCTTGTTAGTTTTAGTCAGTTTTAGTCATTTCTAAATGTGATAGTTTTAGTCCAATTTTAGTTGACAAAAACTCAAAAAGTTTTAGTCAAGTTTTAGTCAGCTTTAGTGGGAAAAAATATGAAAGTAGAATCAATTACTCTAAAAACGCAATAAACAAAAACATTCTCACTTTGGTAATTGGGGCTTTATATCTCAGAATTTACTAAAGTGCAATGAACATACATATGCCCAAAATATAAGGAATGGATGAGGAACACATGCTTAACCTGACCTTGTCTGCCACGTGGAACATTTGGCCTGCCATATTATTTTATATGGCTTTATATGATTTCATAGTTATTATTAATAGATCGTAGGTAAATAGCGCTCCACCACTTATACTACAAATCCTACAATGCATTGCAACAGCTGCTGCGAAAACTACAACCTGTGCACTAACCTGTTTTCCGCGTTGCCAATGACACATTGATCAGTGGATTAAAAACATCGGTCAGCACTTTATACAGTGACAATTAAGCTGCCTAACCCCCAAAAATGGCCAAATGAAAACAAAAAAAATAAAAATTAACAAATACAAAATGGCCAAATGAAAAGTGGAAAACAGGGATTTTCCAAACAGGTGGGAGGCAGAGGACCTGAGAGTTGACATCAGAGGTAAATGTCTGTCTTTTTTCCCCGCCTGTGATGAGTGGGTGAAAGAGTGTGGGACAGATGTGGGAGAAGATGCAGAGGGAGACCTGCACAGGTGAGCTAACAGTGCGTCACACAGCAGGAAACACTGCGCAGCAAAGTCCTGAAGACAGAACACTCCATGAGCACTGATGAGAAACTGGATACACTGCGCAGGTTATGCAGCATTTTTCTGACTGAAGCGCAGAAATGGTTTTTACCTGAAAAATTTGCAAATTTTCATCAGCTTGAAATATATTCATTTTTCCTGATGTTATTTTTAAAGAAAAATATAATTTTATATTTTATTTATTTTATTGTGTTGAGGAAAATGTTGCTGTACTCTGGCCATTCAAACTCATATTGCTGATTAAAATGATTATTTTTAATCCTGTTCGGCCCGCAACTCAGACTGTGTCTTCAATTTTGGCCCGTCCTGTGAGTTTGACACCCCTGGATTAAAGTAATGGAGGTGGTGGGCGTGACCAAAAATAGATGGGATGCAGCAGGTTTTAGCTTCTGACTGACAGATTACAAGCACAATAGGCAGACATGTCATGTATTTTGGATGACTGACAAAACATCCATTAACCTTCTCATCTAGTTTTGTCTCGTCAGCGAAAACTCACAAACGTCTCATCATGTTTTAGTCATCAAAGAGCAATGTTGACCTCGGCATCCTCTCGTTATCGTCGTGAAAAAAAAAGTCAACAAAATAATTTCGTCATCGTCATCATTAATGAAAACAACACTAATTTGCAATATTAGTGATTGTTGCCACCTGTATTCATGAGTGATTTGGTCCAGGTGGTGTTCAATTTCATGTTACACCCTCATGTGACTAAGAAATGCATAGGAAAGCCACGGGCTGAAACTTGTGTGTTTTGTTCTTACTGCCATGGTATATTAAATATTATAAATGTGTTTGGGCTTGCTGAAGGTTTGCCATTTTGCCTCTGAATTACAATTTTCAGAACACCACACCACCTCACTACAGTCAGGTAACATTAGATATTTAGGTAAAAACTTTTCTGCCAGACTGTCAGATGGTACTGTTGAATCATATTCATGTATTAAAAACAATAGAAGATGATCTCACACGTTGAAATTCTCTACCTATATCTCTCATGTGGAGAGTTGCCACAGTTAAAATGATGATTCGGCCTAAAATCAATTATCTGTTCTCACTGATCCCTACCAAACCTTCTGTTGCTTGGTTTAACCCATCCCAGGCAGGGTGCAGGAAACCCTGCCTGGGGCGGGTTGGGTGTATGTGCTGGTGTGTGTGTAGTGGGAAGAATGATATGACTGTGTGAAAGCTACAGTGCTGTTAAAATTGGAGGGACACAAATATGAGCACTGACCAACAGCACTCATCCACTCTGCCCCCGAGGCCCTCAATGTCTAAGATGTAAATAAAATTGAGGACAGGCAGCGGTTTCCTACACTCAGCTGCAGGGCAGGGAGGGCAGGTCCAGGGCCTGAAGTGGACACACCCCAGAGCACCACCGCACTCTCAGCTGGCACCCCCCCACCCACACCGTAGACAACCATGACACACACAACACACACACACACACAGAAGACAGCATCACACCAACACTCACACCCATACACAGTGGGCCTGGGTCCAGGACCACCTGGCCCCTTGTGGGAAACCATCGCTTCCTCATCTGAACGCCTCACACCCACACAGGATCAGATGGGCACCCAGAATCCCGGAATGCTGCCCAGACATCCCAACACAGGCCAACCCACCTCATGTGGGTGGTGTGCCAGAGGAGGCGTAGACAGCCCCCACTACCTCCCCCTCCCAGCAGGGAAGGGACCCCACCAGGAAATGGCGCAACCCCGGGTGCCAGGGCCCCAGACCCTGCACCTCAACCACCGCAGAGGAGGCTAGCCATAAGGCCCGGGGCCAGTACTCACCACCACTGGCACCCCAGCCCCGACACCCCAAAACCATAAGAGCATCCACCCAATTGGTATTTTGAGTTGGCAGACATTCTCGCTGGACTAATGTGATCCAAAAGTAAATTCCTATAGTGAGTAATACATTAATCATTTTTGATTCCCAATTCATGAGGATAGTTTTCTTAGCGACACATAAGGCAGTAAGAACTAAATGTGACATATTTGCTTCCATATCTAATTCACTTACATCACCTAAAATAGCACAGTTTGGGTGAGGTTGGGATACCGCAATTAATCCACGTGGATAAGTCTTCACATATCTTCTGCCAGAACCTCTGAACAGACGTGCAAGACCACATAGCATGGATATAATTCTCAGCATGGTTGCCTGAACAGTGGGTGCATATGTTTGAGTGTCTGAGTTTTTTTCATTGTATAAGTTGTAAATTTGGACTTTTAGTCATTTTGAAGGTGTTGAAGCATATATGTGTCCAGAAGTTTTCATCTGGGTTGATGGAAAGATCTCGCTCCCATTTTGCAGCTGGGAGGGAATTCGAATAATTAATTTTTAACAACAGCTTATGTGTTTTTGATAACAAGTTAGGGGTTCAGAGATTTAGAAATTCTCTTAACCATACAGGCATTTCTAAGTTCAGATGATTTAAATTAAATCTTGCCAGTATGACGGACCTCAATTGCTGATATTCCAGAAATGTACTGATGCTGATTCCATATTTTAATATAAGTTCTTGGAATGGAATAAAGTTTCCATTTTGAATAACAGGCTCTAGATTTTTACACCCTTATCATGCCATGACAGAAAATTCAGTTCTTTCCTTTTCTGACATATATCTGGATTTTTCCAAATGGCTGTCAGTTCACTGGGGATAAGTGAAGACTTAGTTATTTTTAAAAATTCCCACCAGGCCTACAGAGAGGAGTTTATGTTGAGGCTTTTGAAGCAGTTATGATGCTTAATACTGGAACTAATGAAAGGTAGATCAGAGATTTTTAGTTTTCCATAGAGTGCTTGTTCTAGGTATAGCCATGGGCTGTCTAATGAAGTTGATTTGATCCATTTTGAAGACGTATTGCCACCTAATGGCTAAGAAGTAGTGATACAAATTTGGTAGCTCTGGACCACCACTGCATTTTGGCTTTTGTAAAGTTTTTAAACTCATTCGTGATAGTTTATTTTTCCATAGAAATTTTGTCATGTTTGAGTCTAGTGTCTTAAACCAAGCAACAGAAGGTTTATTAGGGATCAGTGAGAACAAATAGTTGATTTTTTGCAAAACCATCATTTTAATGGTGGAAACTCTACCCACGAGTGATATAGGTAAACTATTCCAACGTGTGAGATCATCCTCTATCATTTGTAATAGGAGGAATGTGATTTAACCGTGCGAAGTCTGAGAGTTTGGTAGAAAAATTTATACCTAAATATTTAATGTTGCCTGACTGTAGTGAGATGGTGGTGTTGTTCTGAAAATTACAATTCACAGGCAAAACTGTTGATTCACTACAGTTGATGGAGTAATCTGATGTGTGATTGTCTTCAAAAGAAAAGCTTGTGAATTCCCAAGGAAAAGTAATACATCATCAGCATTTAAGCTAATCTTATGGTCTTTATTTTTTGTTTGAATTGAGCTAGTGGCTCAAAGACGTTAAAAAGAAAGGGAGAGCATGGACAGTCCTGCCTGGCGCCCCACTGCAAACTGAAGCTTTTGGAAATAAGATCATTTGTCCTAACACATGCATTTGGAGAGCTGTATAGTGTTCTGATACAGTTTATGAAGGATGAACCAAATACAAATTTGTGTAGAACTGCTAATAAAAATTTCCACTTAACCTGGTCAAATGCCTTTTCTGCATCTAAAGAGACAACTGTGGTTTCTAATTTGTTAATGGAACAGTAATCAATTACATTTATTAGTCTACGTGTATTATTGGCTGAGTGTCAACCCTTGTATAATGAGTGGAGTAATATTTTCTAATCTTCTGGCAAAGATTTTGCAAATTATTTTAGGGTCTACATTAATGAGAGAGATTGGGCGGTAGCTGAATGGGAGTGTGGGGTCTTTGCTTGGATTAAGAAACAGGCTAATGTTAGCAGCGTTTATATTTGGAGATAGTGTGTGATCATTCTGAATCTGAGTCACCATTTTGAAAAGAGTGGGTTCTAGCTCAGACCAAAATTCTGTTTAAAACTCAGCTGGAAAACCATCTGGTCCTGGGGCTTTATTATTTGGGAGATGCTGTAGGGATACTTTGAATTCAGACAATGAAAGAGGATAATCCAGAGCTGCAACCTGTTCATCATTTAGTTTTGGTAGAATTTCATATTGCTAAGAAATATCAGATGGATTAATCCGTTATGAGTATAAAGCTTCATAAAAGTATTAGAAACATTTTTTTGTTGTGGGTCATGAGTAATGTTACCAGTTGCATCTTTAATAGACTAAATAGCTGTTTTTTCTTTTTTTAGTTTTAACTGGTTGGCCGGGAATTTTCCAGATTTATTTCCATGTTCAAAGTTCTCTAAACACAACCTCTGCAACAGAAATTGTGCCTTCTTGTCAGTTATATCAGTTTTAGTTTAGTTGTTAATTATATGTTCTTGTGGTGAAGCAGCATAGGCAGTTTCTAAAGATTTTTCTTTATTTTTCTTATGTGAGCAGTAAGACATTATTTTGCCCCACATTACTGCCTTACCTGCTTCCCAAAGAACACATGGTGATATTCCTGGCAGATCGTTATTTTCTAAATATGTTGCACACTCCTTTTGAAATAATTAATGAAATCTTGTTCTTTAAGTAATGATCTATGAATTCTCCAGTTCCTAATTGGTGGTGTGACTCTTTTCTGTGTCAGAGACATAGACACTGGTGCATGATCAGTGATAGTGATAGAATGAATCTGAGTGTCTGTGATATCCATCATCATGGAGCTGCTAACTAAAAAGTAGTCTAAGCGGGAATGTGAATGGTGTACTGGTAAAAAAAAAAAAGTGTAATCCTTAAAAGTGGGGTGATGTGAATGTCAAGCTTAGCAAGACCAAAATCCTTCATGTATGTTTAAGAATGTCTGCAGACTTGCCAGTTCCTTTGACTCACTGCTGTACTGAGACTGTCAATATCTCCATTAAATACCAAGTTGAAGTCTCCTCCTATTATAAGTGTAGTGTCAGAGTGATCAGAGAGTGAAGAAGGTATGAAAGAAGGAGGGGTCTAAATAATTTAACTAAATAAATTAAGTATTCAATATGACTCTTTTTTCAAGAAAATTACCAAAAAACAGGGTTACTCTTTTACACATACACATTCACTTAGAAATAAAGTAACTAAAGAATTAAGGATAGCAAAAGCAAATTTTTTATCAACATAATCAGTAATGCAAAAGGAAACACAAAAGAAATCTGGGAAAACATAAAAAAGATGACAGGGACTAATATTAAAAATCACTACATTAAGGAGCTTCAAATAAATGACAATTCAATACGTGATCCAATTGAAATAGCACAAGCTCTAAATAAACACTTTATAGATTCAGTAAAAAGCTTGACAACCAAAGACTGCAGTGTGAGTAAACAGGCAAGGCCCCTGGACACTAGAACTCCAGTCCTTAGTCTGACTAATATATCCCAATCAACTGTTGAAAAGATTATCTGTAATCTCAAGAATTCAAAAGCCAAAGATGCATTTGGTATAGATACAATTTTTCTTAAAAAACATAAGCATTATGCCAGTCAAAAATATTATTAAGTCATTAGAAGAAGGTGTTTATCCAAGTCCCTGGACGATTGGTGTTATTACGCCAATCTTCAAACATGGAGATCCAACATTGATCAGCAGAGTGCGGATATAGATCCATCCAGATGTATCGTTATTCGGAACTAAGCTAAAAATTGTTTCCAAATTTAAGTACTTAGGAATTCTCCTGGACTCAAAATTATCTTTTAAACAACGTATTAAAAAAACTGTTAATAAAATAAAATATAATATTTCAAATTTTAGACATGTAAGATGTAATCTAACAAATGACTCTGCTAAACTATATTTCAATTCAGTTATTATGTCTCACTTAAACTTTTGTATGACTAGCTGGACATTGACAAATAAAACAACAATGGAAATGGTAGAAGCTCTTTACAACAAAGCACTAAAAGTATTGGATAAAAAGCCCAAATTATACCATCATTGCAGAATACTGGAAAAATACCACCTGCTAAATTAGGAAAATCAAATCAAATATGCAGACTCAGTCTTGACTTACAAAATCCTAAATGGGTCCAGAGGTGACTGCTTGGTGCCTTTTAAAAAATCTGTATTTGGGCAACTGTCATTTTCTTATTGAGCGAGTCAAACATGGAACACAATACTAGTTAACATATGGGATCTAGCAAAACTTTCGTCATTCATAAAGCATCTGCAGAAGTGGTTGCTAGAAGGTCAAAACTGTAATCATTACAGTGATTAGAATTTAGGTCAGCATGCAATTCACAGAAGCACCTTGGGTATGTTTTATACTGTTTTGTTATTATAGTTGTATATGCATATTTTTTAAATATATTTTTATTATTGTGTGTGTTTTAAACTATGATGACACCAACTTGCCAGGAGGACTGCAGATGAAAATTAGCCTATGGCAATAATCTGGCATATTTTACATTGTTTAAATGTTTATTAATATGCACTTAAATAAATTAAATGAATGAAATGAAAATTCTAACTCTACCTTCTGGAACTACTGTGGTGTTGTTAAAGTCGATCTTCCTATTAATCAATACTGTCACGCCTCTTTGTTTGGAGTTGTAGCAGACTGAGTACATGTGAGAGAGCTGTGGAGAGGAGAGAGTGTGCCCAGATGTTTTGGACAGATGTGTCTCCTGTAGAAATACCTAATACCTGATGAAATGCCTAAAATACCTGATGATTTTCACCTATCATGGGGGTCTCTGGAACGTAACCCCTGCGATAGGTGAGGGATCACTGTATGTGTATATAACTGCATTTCTTGACTTTTCCACCCTGTTTTCCACACAAAATTTTACAACAATTTTATTACTCTTTAAGCATTAACATAATCCTAAAACAGGAATCTTACTTGTACTACCTTTGAATTCTGTTTTCATATTTTTTCTTTACTTGCTCTGAGTCTGTTGAGCACCACTGGGGTAGCAGCTAAAAGAATAGGAACCAAAACTGTCTTTTAATGAAATACTTGACTGTAATCTATTGGATTCCCCTGTGTCTTAAAGATAAAATTGTAATACTGATGAATCTGTAAACTTACACAGCATTTTTTCCGTCCCTCTTTCCTGGCTTCAATGAGGCTGAATGTTATTAATTTAGTAGCTGTTTTCTAGTCTTACCAGCCAAAATGTTTAAAGTGCACACACTCAAACACACACTTGTACACGCTTCTATCACTAAACTATTGCAGTTACTTTCCTGTTGCAATCACACACTGATGCTTTTTCAGCAGCAACTGTTTTACTTTCAGTCTTTATGTATTTAACCTCTTCATATTTTTCTTATACTTTTTGTACAACTATAAGAAAATATCTAATTAACCCCTCAGGTGCCAGTACACTTATGATTGATTTAATGGTAAATGGACTAGTCCTTATGTAGCAGTTTTCTACCCTAGTTTAGCATTCAAAGCACTTTATGCAACATGTTTGCATTCACTCATTCACACAATCACTGTTTTCTATATCAAAGCACTGTCTGTCTAACATTCACACTCATACTGTGACAGTTGCATCGGAGAGCAACTTAGGGTTCAGTGTCTTGTCACCTGATCCAGCCCTAACTATAAGCTTGATCAAAAAATTTTAAGCCTAATCTTACAATTAGAGAGGGTGTCTGTCCCCTGAATCCAAACTGAAGAGGGGCCTGAAATCTGAAGACTCTGCCTCCCATTCTACTCTTAAGTATCATAGGAACCACAAGTTATCAGTCGGGGGTGAGATTTGGAATGATATTCCCATTGTAATAAGAGAATGCACCACCTTTCACAGATTTCAGACTTATCTTAAACAATGGCTACAGACGAATCAGATCTGTGATCATTAACTTGTTTTTAATGTGCTGTAATTAATGGTGTATGTTTTATATCTGTTTTTGTGTTTTTGTATTTTGAGTCTTTGTGTCTTTTTTTCCCATGTGTAACTTAATGCTTTTGTTAATGTTTCTGTGGTCTATATTTAGATTTGTTGTTAATTGTTTGATGTTTTTTGTCTGACCTGCCAGGGACTACAGATGAAAATAGCCTTTTTGGCTAATTCTGGCACATTTACATTGTGATGTTCATTAATGTGTTCTGTCCCTTTTAAATAAATAAAATAAAACAAACAAACAAGTAAGCCAGCAGTCTGAGAGCAAAATGGTACTATGAGTTCTTTAAAATAAAATGAGGCCTGATTATTTAAGACTTTGTATGTGAGGAGGAGAATTTTAAATTCTATTCTGGATTGAACAGGGAGCCAATGAAGAGAAGCCAATATGGGATAAATTACTCTCTCTTTCTAGTCCCTGTCAGTACTTTAACCGCAACATTTTGGATCAGCTCAAGGCTTTTCAGGGAGCTTCTGATACAGCCTAATAGTAATGAATTATAATATTTGAGCCTAGAAGTAATAACTGCGCAAATTAGCTTTTCAGCATCACTCTGAAACAGTGCCTGATTTCTGACCTCCCCTAGAATTAGTCACAGCATTCATTTTGCCAAGGGAAAGATATTCCACTATGGACACTATCCATTATGGATACGTTTGTTCAGTGACCTCCTCTTCACCATAGTTTCAAATATGTCGAGTTTATAACCAGTTACAGAGCCATTTTAGCCTTGGAGATTCTGACATGCTTTGTTTTGAACACAATAAATAAAAAACTGGGGGAGCAGTGTCAAAGCTGGTGACACCAACACACTGATCAGGAAGGCCAGCTGTGTTGTTGTCTGCAAGCTGGAGACAATTTCAGTAGTGGTGGAGAGGAGGTAACTGAATAAACTGTTCTTCATCATGTGTAATGTAGGGATATTTTTTTTTACTACCTTCATTTATCATCTATACTTTCCTTACTGCAATCAGGGGCCCATTCAGTATGTTGTACTGTATGCTGGGCGGGCCTTTCCCACCGGCAGTAGCCACAGACTCATTGCACCATATACTGGGCGGGACTTTCCCCACCCACAGCAGTGGGACATCCATCATACCATACTATGTGCTGTGAGGGCCATTCTTCCACTGCTAGGTGGGACTCATTAATTATCTCAGTACTTTATTCTACTTTCCCCATGGCTAATTACTGGCCCTGTTCCCAGGGGCCTCTGATGAATCATTGTTACTTTCATTTATCATCACATATATGGGATTTATATCTACATTTATTGTTCACCTATATTATTTGTAATGTCACTATTACTTTTATTACTTATTCTGAGACTATTTTTATATCCTATATGGCCTTCATACTGGTGCATGGAGTCATTATTCTCGTGTTTTAGGTACCAGGCACCACTTTTATGGCCTGTGCAAATTAAGAGAAAGCCCCCCACCCACACACACACCCACACACACCCACACACACTCACCCACACCCACCATTGTGTAGAGTGCTTAATGTTCTCTGGGTCACTGGGGTGAGAGTGAGACCTGTTTGATCTTACGTGTGCGTTTAAGGCTTTTGAAGAGTTGCCAGAGTGAGTGCTGTTCCTCATGACACCTGTAACACTATGTTATACTTCAGCGGTTTTTTATGACAGGTACATTCCTAAAATGGAGTTCTGTAGGCCCCCACCCTCGAGCTCTTCTGGCCAGTAGGGGGCAGAGATAAGACTTGGCTGAGTGGAGTCGTACTAACGATGTTAACCTAGCAGATGTTTGAGTAGAAATGTTCATCATTTGTGATACCTGTCTAAACTGTCATAAACCAAAAGGTACCCCCTGTGATGTGTGTGCCTTAAGCATGTGACCTTAGAGTGGGCGTGGTGTAACCAAAAGACAATTGGTTGGAATTCAAGTTTCATGGGCTGAGACGTTATGTAAATTAGGAGGGGTCACAGGTGGTTGCATCTTCTCTCTGTGTGTGTATCTCAGTCTCAACTATGTTACTGTCTGTATTTGGTTTTTGTCTGTGTTCTGTCTAACTAATATGTCTAATAAACAGCCTGCACCGGAACCTGCTCGTCCCAGTGAATTTTTAGATATTTTGGGTTTAATTGGGTTTGAATCTTCGGCCAAAAAGAACATGGAGACCCTAAGAAAATGTCACCGACAGTAATCCTGACCATTCTCTGCACAACTGACTGATTCAGCTCCATTCACATGACAACAAATATAAGGAGTTTTTTCTTTCTGTAATGCAACACATCAGTCTAGGAGTACTCATCTGTAATGGTTCATTTCAACTGTGCACTCTCAGAAAACTTAAAATGCTCTATGAAATTTTACTGCCCTGCCCTGCATGGTTTACTACACTTCATGCTGTTAGACTGAGCTGCTCAATTTCATCTATTTGCTTTTTTTCTTTTTTAAACTTCAGAGATTTCCTTAAGTTGTGACCTTATCTTCTGTGACTTTCTTGGTTACTTTTGCATTATTACTACTCAAACCTAATCACAAATTCATTCATTCATTCACATATCACTTTTGGTCTGCAGTGTGAGATAAAAAAGAAAACTTATACAAGATAGGATACATGACATACATCTAAGCCCTGCACATTGATTGCCTGTCATGTTGGCATTTTGTTCTGTGTCCAGACAGTTTTTTTTTTTTTTTTGTTCTCAAAGTGCCCATAACCCAATTTTCATTCAAGCAGAATTGTTGCTAGGGTACAAAAACTGTAAGCTTGCACTTCATTCAACCAGCAGTGTTGCTAGGTTACAATATCTGTCTTCTTTGGTTTTAGACCATAAGTGCTGCCAACAGCACCCAGGATCAATTCCTTCCTCCACCATGGTTAACAGTGTTGTTATTGTAAGGCCCATCCCTTTATTTTGATTGGCTGGTGTGATAAAAGTGGCATGGAAGAGTGCTTCAGTGTTCCAGAAGGTAAAAGGTTTTTAACTTGGAGTGTGGTGGTGAAACAAATAGTGTACACTACGAAAGTTTTTGCACTGACCACGTTGAGTGTTGTCAACACTGAACCTTGTAAAATTTGTATACTAAGTAAATACTGCAGAAATGTTGCCTGTGGGCTAAGGTTTTCAATAAAAATTCACACCCAGATACTAGAGGTGGGGGAACAATTGATACAGCATGGTATCAAGAAATTTTGTGTGGAGATATTGTATTGATACAGGGACACCAAATATTGGTATTTTATAAAATAAATTAAAATACTCTGAGAATACTATGAACAAGAGGACTCATCTCATGCACCACCATCTTGATATAATGTTAGCTGAGCAAATGTACATTAAATTGACTTAACCAAAAAAACTATCCAACCCTGGATGCACTTAGCTTGACAAATTTACCTCCTAATTCAGAGCAAGTTAATGGTTCAGTCACACGAATTTATATCTGCCTGGTGATTGCATTGATTTTTTTTCACATTCTGCAACCGATTTCAGCTTTTAAATAAATTGTTAACTAGAGCTTAAGAGTGTTGCTCACTCACAACCACTTGTGGTTGCTAGGCAATTGCACAGGTTGCCTCATGGCAGGCAACCTTTCTACAATTAGGCCCATTCTGACTTGGACTGACTGCAATCACTCAGATTGTTTAAGGTTTGTAAATTGCTATCTAATTTATAAATGCAGAAGATTGCCAACATGTTGCCAGCAGTCTGAATGAGTCTTTGTGAATGAGAACAACTCCAGGGAACTCAACTCAACTGGCTGCCAGTTGGTTGTATTCTGGTTATGTTCCTATAGAACAGGAAGGTAACTGAGCACAAATGTAATAGTTAAATGTGAATTTCTGTTAAATGTGAATTCCTATCTATGTAGACAGCAACAGATATGTGATTTTCAAAAATTTATCACAGTTAATTGCTGTATCATCAGAAACAGGTTACATGTAATTTCCAACTTGATAACATTCAATCAGACTGATAGCAGACTGAATCCATCTTATGGAAACATTTATGGCAGGTTTTAGTGAGAGTGTTGGTATGCTTGACAATTGAAAAAAATAAGTGAAATGAGATAACTGTATCTTATTGGATAAAATAGTTTAAAGTTTAACTTTGATGACATAATTTGCAGTTTAAAAGGGTGATAAATGGCAATATGTTATTGCAATACTCAGCAGTAATAATGTATCATGAGGGAAGTACTTTGATAATATTGTGTTGTGGGGTGTCTGGTGATTCCCAGTCCTACCAGATACTAATCAATATTAAAAATTACTGCTGGATTAGATACTCATTTTCAGCAGCTTCGATACCACCTTTGCTTCTTCCAGCCGATCAACACTTTCACACACTTTCATTGCAGAGAGACAGCTCCTCCCCTCATCAGCAGCTTAACACATTAACAGTAGCACAATAAACTTGGCAAAGCATTATAAAGACCATTGCTTAGTCTTTATGAGGAATTTTATATGGTCAGCAAAGCTCCTGTTTCAACAGCATTGAAGTATTAAACAGGTTAACATCATAAATGTCAACCTGTTCAGTGCAAAAGTTAAGATTAGTTGTTTAAGTATTAGTAATTACCTTATACCAGCAAAAAAAATCCATGCAACGTTGGAGAGGTGTGTCAACCAGGACACAACATCCAGAGCCTTTAGGAACTCAGCACAACCCTCATCTGCCCCAGGGGCCCAGTCACCAAGGAGTTAACTATCTCCGGTCCTTTTTCCACCAACAGGATGCAGGTGCCAGTATTTGAACCGTTCAGCGGTTTTTCCGACCGCGAATGCACTTCGTGCTCGGCCGAAAAACAGGTTCAACTTGGTTCAAGCTAGCTGGTCTCGAACCAAGAACGCGTGACAAAAGCGTGACTCTGCCATCTCAATGTAAAGTTTTCTACCGCTATTTCACTGCATGGTGTGTATTACAGGAGAAAAATTATGTGATTTTCACAACTGTGAATTAGGTTGGGCCCTAAGGCTGAACTTGCTGCTCTGTATCAGTTCATATCACAGATAAAAGGATACAAAGTGTGTACTTGTCATCTTGCCCGTAATTGCTGTCTGTGTTTACCACTGTGCTGCACACAGATGCTGCAGTAGTTTTGTTTGGACCGTAAAATGTGTTCAAAACACAAGAAAGGGGAGCGTGTTCTCCCACATTTGTGCCCTTCAGCTTCCCTGTCCAGATGAGGAGCCGCCCACTCATATGTAAAGGATCAGTTCACAAAGCGCCGTGGAAATGCAGGCTTGTTCTTAAGCATTTCGCCAGTTCATTGAAACCACTGGCACCTTGGCGGTGGAAACATAGTATGTGTGACGTCTCTCCCCGGAGATGGGCAAGGCTTCCCCCTCATCCCCAGACTTTGCTTCCTCTACAGAAGACTTGTCAGTGGGATTAAGGAGGTCCTTGAAGTATTTCTTTCATTGCCCGATTATATCCTCAGTTGAAGTCAGCAGCATCCCACTCCCACTATAAGATCTGTGAGGAGGGCACTGCTTTCTCCTCCTGAGTCACCTGATGGTTTGTGAGAATCACTTCAAGGCATATCGATGGTCTTTTTCCATGGCTTCAACGAACTCGTCCCACACCCGAGTTTCTGCTTTAGCTACCACCCGAGCTGCATTCTGCTTGTCCTGCCTGTACCCGTCAGCCTCCTCTGAAGACCTACAGGCCATCCAAGCCCGATATGGCTCCTCCTTCAGTTTGATGGCTCCCTTCACCTCCTGTAATCTCCACCATTTGTTTTGGAGATTACCACCACAACAGGTTTCAACCACCTTGCATCCACAGCTCCTTGCAGCAGCCTCTGCAACGGAGGTGTGGAACATGATCCATTCTGACTGAGCGTCCCCAGCCTCCCTCAGAATGCTGTTGAAGTTCTGCTGGAGGTAGGAGTTGAATATCTCACAGACTTGGGCCTCTGCCCGGTGTTCCCAGCGGACCCTCACTTTACATTTAGGTGCACCAGGCCTCTCCAGCATCCTCCCCTGCCACATGAGCCAACTCACCATCAGGTAGTGATCAGTTGACAGTTCATCTCCTCTCTTCACCTGAGGATACAGGCGATATTGACCTCAAATCTGATGATCTGATCTGTGACCTGTGGTGACCTGGTGCTATTTAGCACCAATGAACGTAGCACCAATGAATATAGCACCAATGAACATAGCACCAATGGACATCCTCATGTTTGAGCAGAGTGTTTGTTATGGGCAAACTCTGATTTGCACAGAAGTCCAAGAACACCACTCGGGTTCAAAAGAGGCATTCTGTTCCTCTTAATCATGCCCTTTCAGGTCTCACTGTCATTGCCCACATGAGCATTGAAGTCTCCCGGTAGGAATCACCAGATAGAGCACCCTTGGGCAACCCACCCAGTGACTCCAAGAAGGCTCGCAACTCTGAACCGTTGTTCAGCACATAAGCACAAACAACAATCGGGACCCATTCCTCGACCCAATGGCGCATTGAGGCAACCCTCTCCTCCACCGGCAAAAACACCCCAATGTACTTGTAGTAAATCCAGGGGATACAAGAATACCCATCGCTGCCTGCTGCCTCTCAGTCCAGCCCATCTCCAGGAGACTGGTTCCAGAGCCCAAGCCATGCATTGAGGTGAGCTTGACTATATTTAGCTTATGTGTGACAGGACCATGGTGGGTTTGTGGCCGGTCCTTGACCGTAATGAGTTCCCCGCTTGTGGGCAATGCAACCATGAGTGGTAATGCCCCTAAGCGGCATTTAAGAAAACTGATTGTAATATCTTGTGCATCCACCAGGAGGAGCAGTGATAATGAAAGCACATTCACTGACAGCTGTATATTCAACCATTTTAAATCTCCTCAGGGATTTTATAATGATGACAGAATCATAATGTTGAACCTGTCTGTAAAACACTGATATACTGTAGATACTTGCTGGCAGCCGATAAAATAGAGCTTGTGCACACAGAACAAGCTGCTTGCACTCAGTGGTTATTGCTGACCAATGAACATGAAAGCATAAACCAATTACACAACACAATGTTTATCTTTGACAAGCAAGTGTTGATTTCTAACTTTTTTTTTATTGCAAAACAATAGAAAATGTCAATTATTCCTGTCAAACTTTGCTTTTGTGGATTTTAGAATGAGTTTTTGCCCCAAAATAGCTGAATTTTCTTGGAGTGTTTGGTTGAAAATTGTGCAGTATTTAGTAGATTCTTGAAACCTCAGCAAATTCTTCTAATCTCTTGAAATTTTGAATTTGACTTGAACAGTTAAAGAAAGATTTGTTCAAATTGAATTGTTACATCAATTTATTTTTCTTTTAATTAAACAGTCTTATCATTTTATAGGCAATCGTTGAAGAGAAAACAGCTTGACAAAATGTTAACACCTAAATGAACACCACTAGTAACTGGCATTATATGGGAAAATGACAAATTTGTACAATCATTGTCTGAATCACAAAGCAAAGTTTTGGGATCCAAAAAATTTATATTTTTTAGTTTGTTTACATGTACAGAACTAGAAAAACATAGTTAAAACCCAAAGACAAGACAAAAGTGGAAATTTGCTATTTAGTGTTATTTAACCGCACTGCTAATGTGCAAAAAAAAAAATTTAAACTTGAATTGATTGAATTGAAAAGAATGCATTTTAGATGCAATACGACAGAGTATGGGATTGCACAACAATACTGTATGTGAACATGTGTTTTGCTCTAAAGTAATATTGCAGAAATATCTGGTCATCTGTAGGGTGAAGACTCAGTGAAAAGCTCCTGTACGAGAGACCAAAGATTCCTTACAACTACAGGGAATAATCCTGTCCTGCTGATGCATCGGCTTTCCAATAAATT
This sequence comes from Pterophyllum scalare, assembly GCA_024447675.2. NCBI lineage: Eukaryota > Metazoa > Chordata > Actinopteri > Cichliformes > Cichlidae > Pterophyllum > Pterophyllum scalare. The sequence goes on from JAMQGT020013971.1 coordinate 193,047, forward strand.
AACAGTCATAGTGGTAATGATTTCAGTCATGCATGCTTACTTAACTTACTTTCTTTACACATTAAGGTGTCTGTTGCTAATCTTTGTATATAACTGCTGTGGTTCATTTTAATACTCTGCTTCACTATTGCTGCGTTTCCATTAGTACCTACTCAGCGTGGGTCAACGACTTGGCATGACTCATGAAAGAACCCTGAACATTACCTCAGGTTCTGCGTGTTCTTTAATCGGAAAAGATTCCACACAACACATAGGATAAGGAGTCAATTACTAAATTTAATAAAGCCATCTCAAACAGGTTTACAGAGTACTCTGGTTCAGAATTGTCGAAGCTGTCTAATATAGCCAATAGCTATATTAGACATAATATATATAATATAGCAGCTTCACACAAGTCTGACCCCACTCCCTATCTTAGTCCAACTTTTATACACAGGATTAGACACAGTTACACAGTTACTGAAATATGCAAGATGCTGCGTTGTATAGCGGGGACGTGTAGCATGCTTATCAGTTCCTTCTCCTGTGACCTTCACTGTCGCCAGCTACCGGCCTCATCTGGGTCCTGTAGGCACAAAACATCAAACCAAAACACACATTCTTTTCCACTAATTCATCCAGCCTGATTTTCCTGCCTCTCTGCTATACAGTCTTATTTCTGTCTCCTGTGCATATTTCAACACCTTCACCTTGTTGCAAAGATTAATGCTGCGATATGCTACTTGATACTGTAGTTCTACTTAAATTGTTATATTTATGGTATGTCTAGTGTGCCGGTTATTTACACTCCTTCCTTAACTCGCCATTGTCTTGTTTTGTTTCCATTGCAATTGAGTACCATCTCAATGTGGGTGGAGTCGATATAGCAACACGGGCAGTAGTCTCTTGGAGTAATTTGTATGCAACTCAAAACACAACACAAGAATGGATGAGATAGAGGCAAGCTAATGGTAGCTAATACGCGTTTACTGTCGTCATCATGCATAAGTTCCCTGTACAATGTTTTAATGGATGAAGGTTATCATTGTTAAGTATTAAAATATGTATGCTGTGTACACGTTTCAGATGGCTCTCCTGTTGCAAAACTGCCACTGCAAACAGTCAGTCTGGGCATTCAACCGTGCCTCTTGCTTCCTGCTCTCGACAGAGACGGTCACATCTTTCTCTCTCTCTCCTGCCCTCCCCTATCTTCCCTGCTTGCTGTAAGTGCCTTTCTTACACATCGTCCGAATAAGAATCGAGTACCATGGATTTGGCAAACTGGGCTCTCAACGCTATTGATCGTATTTTCTCCACTGTGAGACCTGTGTGTCTTACAGCAGTGTCGGTTGAGGACTTGGAAGATGTATACGTGTTTGGCTTTTTGGTAACGGGATCTCTTCTTTCTGGGCTTGAGGATACCTGATTTACCGGGAAATAAGAGAATCTGGGCAGCAGTTTGGTACCTGGCGAGACTGCATAACCAGACGGATGGGCTGTGCAGAACTGTACAGACTCAGACTCAGTACCTGTTGGACCTGAGCCGCAAGCTGGATGCTCGCAGTCCAGCTGCGAATGTGCTCGCAGGTGAAAAGGATTAGATCTTGGAGGAAAGTACGTGTCTGCACAGTAAATGGAATAGTAACCAAGCTATATGGAAAATTGGATTTACTGAGAGTGCCCCAGTGAACTGAAGGCTGTCGAGAAAATAAAAAGAGCAGTCTGTTTCAAAACATCTGCACTATCTGGAATTCGGCTCCCTTAGCCAGCCTTTGGGCCTGTATTTATATCTCTCCGGGAAGATGTGTCAAGAGATGCTCTTTCCCCACCCCTCTCTTCTGTGATTTGGGTGAACTGGACCTGGTGTACCACGATTGCTGATAAATGTCCATCACTATCAGCAAACTGTTTAGGTGGGGAGCTAGGTCCTGGCTCCCTAATGCCCTGACCCCCTCATCTCTGTTGGCACCCCCACCCCTACCCCTCCCCACCATGCTGCTATCCCAGGCTTTCAATATGCTATTTGCTTTGCTGGAGTGTTTTTTGGAACCTCGTAAGGTGCTCACAATGAGCACAGTACAAGATGATTTTTTTGAACCTACCTATCCTTTTTTTTTTTTTTCTCTTCTGCTCCTCAGCGGAGATGGATACACTTTTCTTCTTTCCCCAACCTTTTTTACCCTGCTTTGCACTTTGCTGCTTAGAGCATCTCTTCACACAACTTCCGAACTAGAATTCATAATTTTGGATCTGGTCAGCTGGTCTCATAACGCTATTTTTTGATCAAATTTTTCACCATGGGGAGATTGGGGAAAGGAGAACCCTATTCCCTCCTATCCAATTGACATTCCCGGCTGGCTACGTTATGGATTCTTGGGTGGTTGGAAGATTACGTGCCTGGCCGTACTGTCGATGGATGACATGCACATTTGGCTTATTGACACTAGGATTTCTCCGAATTGGTCCTGGAGATACCTGGCTTATCGTTGCAATTTGGGAAGTCTAGGCAGCTGTTGGGCTGTGGTAAGTCTGCTTATGACGGGATTGCAGGAATGTACTGACTCAACTCAGACTCTGTATATCTGGAGCTGATTCAGAGGGGTAAGATCTTGGAGATGTATGTATCTATTTCTGCATGGCGAAGGAACAAACCAAGAGGATTTAGATAATTGGATTTTTTCGCCACTGAGAAGTGCCAGAAAGACTAAGGTTGTCAACACATTATTATCAGTACAGCCTGAACCAAAACAAGTTGTAGAATCAGGAATTTTGCTCCCTGATGGCCTTGGACTGCCGCTTATCAAGTCAGCTCACAGTATGTTATTGTCAACCACCATTACAGGCATCCCCATCACAAACATCACTCTGTCTTAAAATACGGGAACCTCCAATGCCTTTCCCATTTTTCTTAAGACTGACAACAAATAAATGCATTAATAACGTGATATCTAAAAGGTGATGTCGTATCACTAGTTTTACAAATAATGTATGGACTGCTTAATTTTAAAATGCAGTAAATTTCCTGCCACAAACCACTTTGTGTTATTCTTTTTAAATATAAAAAGTGCACTCCAAAAGAAATGTCCACATTTTTTGATAAATGGGGTGACAGTAGCCCATGAGCTAGAGCAGACTAATCGGAAGATTGGTGATTTGATTCCTGACTGCTGTATGTTATGTTTTATTGTTCTTTGATATCTTGTTAAATGTAATTTGTGCTTCCTAGTTTAGTTCTTGTTTGGGTTTCTGATTTGATGTTTAGTTGGGGATTAGTTTATGGGTCAGGTTCTGTAGGGGTTTTGTATTACTGTATTAGAGGTTATCCTCTGTCCTTGTGTTTAGCCACTTCCTGTCTTATCTTGGTAGTGTCTTATTTCTTATGCAGTGTGTTCAGTTTTGCTTTCCCCAGTCTTGTTAGTGTGAATGTGTTCACCTATTCTCCCCGGATGTTTTCCCTGTGTCTCATTACCTAATGTCTATTTATTGTCGGTGTTCTTTTCAGTTCTTTGTTGTGTCGTTATCGGTAGCTTCCCTGAAAGTGGCGTGTCTATCTGTTCCTTGTTCTCAGTTTTGTTTGGTTCAGCTCAGGAAGATATCTTTGTACCGTGCTTTTGTTCTCTGCAATAAAGCAGTATAAGCCCTGTGCCTGTTTCCGGAGTACTGCGTTTGGGTCCAACTCTGCCTGCCACACCGCTCACCATGACACACAGTATCAATGTGTACAAATGTTAGATAGACATCACATTGATATAGAAAACAGTGATTGTGTGAATGGGTGAATACAAACATGTGTAAACTGTTTTGTGTACTGGCAGCAGAGGGGCTAATTTGATTTTTTTCTTATTGTTTTACAAAAAACTATAAGAAAGATATGTAGAGATTAAACGCATAAAGACTCAAAGCAACACAGTTGCTGCTGAAAAAGCAGTAGTGTATATGTGCGAGAGGAAAATCACTGTGCAATAGTTTAGTATTAAAAGCATGTATAAGTGTCCTTGGACAAGATATTGAACCCTGAGTTGCTCCCGATGTATCCATGGGAATATAAATGTGTGTGCGAATGTTAGTGTCATGGTCTAGGGTCCTTTTGACCCTGTGTTTTGTTTTTGGTTTGGTGTGTCTGTTCTGGGTTTTTTTTGTGGTGGGGTTTGGTTATGTTTTGATTTTGTAGTTCTTTGTGTTCTGAGTGTTCTGTGTCAAGTCTGCGTCTTTGTTCCATTGTCTCACTTCCTGTTTTATTTTGATAGTCATCTGGTCCCTGTGTGTTGTGTTCAGTTTTGCTTTCCCTTGTCTCATCAAAGTGTTTTGGTTCACCTGTGTTCCCAGCTGTTTCCATTTCCCTCATTATCCCCTGGTGTATTTAAGTCCTGTGTTTCCTCTGCTTGTTGTCGCGTCATTGGTCTTGTCATGGTAGTGTGTCCTTGTCTCGGCTCATTGTGGATTATGCTCCTTGCCTGGTTCCCAAGAGGGTTTTTGTATTTTGGTTTTTGTGTTGCTCAATAAACACTTTTTAGTTGTGTCTGTCTCCGGAGTCCTGCAATTGGGTCCATCTCTGCCTGTCACACTGTCCGCTATGACAGTTAGATAGAAAGCTTTTAGATGTAGAAAAATGCTTGTATGAATGTGTGTATGAATGGGTGAATGCAAACATGTTATACAAAGTGCATTGAGTGCTCAACTAGAGTAGAAAAGCACTATATAAAAACTAGTTCATTTACCATTTAATGAAAAATGCCCATCTCTGGTAAATTGCTGCAGTAATTTCAAGGGCAAAAACTGCCTTTGTAAACACGTACGAGAACCCAGACTATCATTAGGTTTTAAGGTACATCGCTATGATGCTCTGGGATGTATCTTCAGAGATGTTCCTGGGTTCACTGGGGATTTACAATCTTTCAACATCATACCCCCTCTCCCAGGTGACCCAGCTGGGGTGATCAAGTAGTCCCAGCTTGCCTCCCACCAGCAACAAGCCAATGGTCTCCCTTTTTAATCCGAAGCCACTTTGTGGCTGTCTATGTGGCTTCAGTGATGGAGCATATCGCTCCCCTTTTTGCTGCTCCCATCACACCCAGCAATGTCAGGGCTTCGCAGAGGGAACTACCCACAAAACCTTGGCAGCCCACCTCAACAGCCTGGCAGTGTTTCCTCAAACGATGGTTTCTGCAGTCCTCAACAAGTTCCTGATAGTTGCTTTTCTTCTTCTCATGGGCCTCCTCCATGTGTTCCTCCCAAGGCACGGTGAGTTCCAGCATGACAATGTTTTTGATGGAATCTGAGAAGATGACCAGGCTAGGATGGAGTGTTGGATGATTTGCTCTTGAAATTCCAGCTGTTTGCCGAGATCCATTTGCAGTTGCCAGTCAGACTCCATAGACAGCAGGGATCTTCTCTGTTGTAGTGGAGGATTCTCACCAGGTTTGAGGAAGCTGATAGACCTGTTCCCAGGATGGAATACACTGGTCTTGATGGCTGTGCTGACCACCACTGCAACTGCCTTGAGTACCTGGTGTGGCACCACCAATTGTAGCTATTGACCAGGGCTTTCGGACAGGTGCTGAGCAGGTGTTCCAGGGTTCCTCCTCCATCACAGAGTATAGCAGGGCACTTCAGCTTTGCCCCATGTGTGAAGCCTGGACCAGGAACCTGATGCGATGAAAGTCAGATCACCAGAAGTCTGACCAGGTGATCTTTCGCTGCCCCAATTTCCCCCACTTTGTCCAGGCTCCTTGTTGACTATGCTCTACTGCCTTGCTGACTCATACTTCCTCTACTCTCGAGCAGACCTCTTCCAATATAAGCTGTTGCCTCCCTTTACCAGTTATTTTACTGATGTGGCAACTTGGGAAGTATTTCAGCTGTGCTCGCCCACTTGCAGTGAGCCTAACTAGGGACCTCTGCCTCAAGCATGACTCTGCCACCAGCATTTTTTCCATAGCACTCCACTTCCTGCCAGTATAGACCTCAGTTTGTGCTCCTGCTATCTTTGGGTCCCTGGAATCTCAATACTGCATGGCCTCTCTTGTTTGTAAATATTCTGTGAGGCCTCTGAAGGGGAGCTGTAGGGTATTACTCTCTTGTTCAACATCTAATTCTTCCCAAAGGTGTTCTCTCAGGTTGAGGTCAGGACTCTGTGCAGGCCAGTCAAGTTATTCCACACCAAACTTGCTCATCCATGCATTTATGGACAAGATAAAATAAGAAAGATAAGAAATCTTTGTGCACTGGTGCGCAGTCATGTTGGAACAGGAAGAGGTCATTCCTAAACTTTTCCCACAAAGTTGGGAGCATGCAATTTTCAAAAATGTCTTGGTATGCTGAAGCATTAAGAATTCCTTTTACTGGAATAAAGGGGCTGAGCTCAACTCCTGAAAAAGATCCCACACCATAATCACCATTCCACCAAACTTTATACTTGGCATAATGCTATCAGACAACTACCATTCTCTTGGCAACCACAAATCCAGACTTGTCCATTAGATTGCCAGCATTGTGCTTGATAATATAAGATAATATAATAATATAATACTAATATAAGACTTAGATACAGCTGCTCAGCCATAGAAACCCATTCCATAAAGCTGTCTACACACTGTTCTAATCTGAAGGCCACATGAAGCTTGGAGGTCTGTAGCAATTGACTTTGCAGAAAAGTGGTGACCTTTGCTTTTTTTGTGTTTCTCAACATCTGCTGAACCTGCTCTGAGATTTTACGTGGTCTACCACTCTGTGGCTGAGCTGCTGTCATTCCAATCACTTCCACTTGTTATAATACCACATACAGCTGACTGTAAAATATTTAGTAGTGAGGAAATTTCTCAACTGGACTTTTGTCACAAGTGACATCCTATTTCATATATACTAATCAGTGAGCATTCTTTCACTTTTTTTTTAACCACTATTTTTATTAAAGATTTTTTTTCTTGACAGTACAGGAATTACATCAGTCTCACTTTACTTTTGATTTTATTGCTTGATTGCTCTACATGGAATGTGTACTCAAACAAAAAGAACAGAAATACACAAAAAGCAAAAATAAACATAAACAACATAAATACACTGCTCAAAATAATAAAGGGAACACTTAAACAACACAATATAACTCCAATTAAATCAAACCTCTGTGAAATCAAACTGTCCTCTTAGGAAGCAACACTGATTGACAATCAGTTTCACATGCTGTTGTGCAAATGGAATAGACAACAGGTGGAAGTTATTGGCAATTTAGCAAGACACACTCAATAAAGGAGTGGTTCTGCAGTTGGGGACCACAGACCACTTCTCAGTACCTATGCTTTCTGGCTGATGTTTTGGTCACTTTTGAATGTTGGTGGTGCTTTCACACTCGTGGTAGCATGAGATGGACTCTGCAATCCACACAAGTGGCTCAGGTAGTGCAGCTCATCCAGGATGGCACATCAGTGCGAGCTGTGGCAAGAAGGTTTGCTGTGTCTGTCAGCGTAGTGTCCAGAGGCTGGAGGCGCTACCAGGAGACAGGCCAGTACACCAGGAAACGTGGAGGAGGCTGTAGGAGGGAAACAACCCAGCAGCAGGACCGCTACCTCCGCCTTTGTGCCTGACATCCACAGATAGGGGTTGTGCTCACAGCCCAACACTGTGCAGGATGTTTGGCATTTGCCAGAGAACACCAGGATTGGCAAATTCGCCACTGGCGCCCTGTGCTCTTCACAGATGAAAGCAGGTTCACACTGAGCACATGTGACAGACGTAACAGAGTCTGGAGACGTCGTGGAGAGCGATCTGCTGCCTGCAACATCCTTCAGCATGACCGGTTTGGCAGTGGGTCAGTAATGGTGTGGGGTGGCATTTCTTTGGAGGGCTGCACAGCCCTCCATGTGCTCGCCAGTGGTAGCATGACTGCCATTAGGTACCGAAATGAGATCCTTAGACCCCTTGTGGGACCACATGCTGGTGCGGTTGGCCCTGGGTTCCTCCTAATGCAGGACAATGCTAGACCTCATGTGGCTGGAGACCTGAATCCGATTGAGCACATCTGGGACATCATGTCTCACTCCATCCACCAACGTTACGTTGTACCACAGACTGTCCAGGAGTTGGCGGATGCTTTAGTCCAGGTCTGGGAGGAGATCCCTCAGGAGACCATCCGCCACCTCATCAGGAGCATGCCCAGGCGTTGTGGGGAGGTCATACAGGCACGTGGAGGCCACACACAATACTGAGCCTCATTTTGACTTGTTTTAAGGACATTACATCAAAGTTGGATCAGCCTATAGTGTGTTTTTCCACTTTAATTTTGTGTGCGACTCCAAATCCAGGCCTCCATTGGTTAATACATTTGATTTCCATTGATGATTTTGTGTGATTTTGTTGTCAGCACATTCAACTTTGCACACAACAAAGTATTCAATGAGAATATTTCATTCAGATATGGGATGTGTTATTTGAGTGTTCCCTTTATTTTTTTGAGCAGTGTAAAAACAAAACAAGGTAATCAAAGCTTCTCTCACTGGCAACGGCAATTCAGGTTTTCAGCTTGGCCTAGAACTTTCACAAATGTTTGTAGAAGCAGTCTGCATGCCTAGGTGCTTGGTTTTATAAACCTCTGGGATGTTATTGGAGGACTTTAATTCAATAATTTAGATGGGAGTGAATACTTTTGGCAAAATAGCGTAGGTCTGCCACTTATTTTGTCCAGCTTGTCCTGCTTCCTCAAAATTTTTAAAGAACACTTTACAGAGAGATGTTAAGTTTTCAGCTTGTAGCTCCTTGAGAATCACATTTTGTTGCAAAAATTGTATTTTATGCCTGTCAAACTGTATCATATTTGGCAGTTTTCATAGATTCAACTAAATAAATAGTAACCACTTATGTATTTTTGACAGGCTACTATTATCAAAGTGCCTCAAGATACAATTTAAAATTATTTCTTTTCTAATTTGTCTGTTATTTGCAGACATAACACTGGTTCATTCCTGGTGACTGGTTCAGTCACGTCGAAGGACTGGATCCACAATGAGTGAGAACGCAGCCAGTCCAAAGTGTTTGTGTAGGTTCTCAGTCATCCAGGTCATTCAAGCTCTAGAGACAGCCAGTCCAAAGAAAAGCTTCAAAAGACTTTTCAAAAGCCTGGAGAACTGGCCAGACACCTGACATTTTGTTTGATATATTTCTGAGGTGTATTGCATTTTATATTGTGCGGTTTCAGGAAACTTTACTCACAGTGTCACTTAACTGTTCTGTCTTTTCACAGGTGATGTGTCACCCATCAGTATGTCCCCCATCAGCCAATCACAGTTCATCCCTTTGGGAGAGGTTTTGTTATTGGCTATCTCTGCTATGAACTCTGCCCATAAGCCTGTCACTCAGGAGGCCTTAACTGAACACGTACAAACATGTTTTCCAGGTAACACCAGCATCAGTGAGCAGTCTGTGTTCATTTGTTATGGTCTTCTCATTTGTTAATTTATACAAGGGCTCACATTACATTTGAAGTGTTTTACATTTCTTTCACTTAGTCTTTTCAATTGGATTGTTTTTTTATTTGGTCAGACTGTGATAGACTGCATTTCATAGAGAATTGGTGCACTATCTTGCATTTGTAATTTTTGAGTTGTTTTAATTACTAGTTGAATTGTATTTTTAAGTGTTTGGTTCTAAAAACATATTGGCACTTACCTTTTAAAGGCCAATGGCTCAAATAAATTGGACTCTGTGTGCAAAAACCTTTAAACATAGTGACACCTGAACATACAAACCTTCCTGATGTCAACTAATTTTTGTATCGTCTCTAGCAACTTTAGATACATGTGTGACCTTTATGCAAAAACTGCTCTGTTATGCATTCTGGTTTCATGAATCTCATAGAATATGTTTCTGTAGATGCTGTCAAAAAGGTGAAAGTCTACTACATATTTGTTATTGCAATCATACTAAGTGGAGGTGCACACTATAACCTTAACAAAAGTTAAAAACAAAAACAAAACACTGTAAAAAAGAAGGAAACATCATTTAACACATTCTGTTTCCTTAGTAAAGCACTTCAACACGCTGACATACTGTTGCAAATATTTTACTCAGCAAACACTGAGATGTTAAATTACCTACTGTCCTCCTCCCTAATGATTGGTAAATGGACTTGTTCTTATATAGCACTTTTCTACTCTGTCTGAGCACTCACAGTGCTTATACAACACATTTTACAGCTACCCATTCATACAAGCACTTCCATATGTATCTAAACTAAGTGCTTTTATTGTCTAACATTCACATGCGCTCATACTCCAACGCTTGCATCGGAGAGCAACTTGGGGTTCAGTATCTTGCCCAAGGATGCTTTGGCATATAGCCAGGAATTGAACCGCCGATCTTACAATCAGTAGGTGACCTGCTCTACCTCCTGAGCTACAGCCACCCCAAATGATTCCAAATTTTATTGCTGTTGGTGCCATTGTCAGTAAGACAAAGACACTGTCCATCATTTTCTGTTTTCCTCTGTGCTTAGAGAAGAGGAAACAAGGATGCTGTCTGAAAAAGGTGGTTAAATTGTCATAATTTTACATGAAGCAATAACTTATGTTGTTTTATTCTGTTGCACAAAATGATATCAAAAATAGGCTCCTACAGCTGGGCTTGGCATTAAGGTTGCACAGGGGAGCAGAAAAAAACAAAACAAAATTTGACGATAAATAGATTGCTGGTAGTTAACCTAAAGAAATTCCTGTAGAAATTAAGACATTTATTGTCAAGACATTTATTCAGATGTGTACAAAATGCAGATAAAAGGAGGTCTACAGCAATATGGATAGTGTGTCATTAGATTTGCCTGTGCAATAGGTTTTCCATCTCCAGACTTGTTATCATATAAAAATGGAAATGTGCCAGTGTTTTAAACTTATAGATTTACAGTGAGGTCATAAGAATTTGGACAATGGCACAATTTTTGTAATTTTTATATACCACGATAGTGGATTTTAAGTTAAATGAATCAATATTAGATTGAAACGCTGACTTTCAGCTTTAATTGAAGTGTGTTTGCACCTTTAAAAAAATAAAAAAAACTGACCACAACAAGAGACCCAGGAGGGAAAAATATCCCAGCATTTTATATGTTTCAGTTAGCCGGCACCACATGTTATATATACACTTGGACATGACAACACAGTAATTAACACATACAATGCACCTCGCACAAGCATAAATGTTGGGAACATCGGCCACTAATAGGTTATGTCATAGGCTCTAGAAGGACCCAGCCCAGAAGTCTAAATCAGGCCTAAACTTGAGGAGGTGGCCAGGGAGAGGGAGGTCTGGGCTTCACTGCTCAGGCTGCTGACCCCGTGACCTGGCCCTGGATAAGCTAAAGAAAATGGATGGGTGGATTTTTGTATTATAATGTTTTATTATCATTTTAGAATTTAACTCTTCTTGAGATAAGTGCCATGAATTGTAGAACAACGTGCATCATTCATACTGCGCAGCACAATGTCCCACACTTTTCAGTTGCAATTTGTTTTTTGGATGTTAATTTCTCATATTTTAATGATGTGTGAGCATCTTTTGTAGCAATGTATTTTAATATCATATTTAACATTAATTTTAGTGTTTATTTCTTTGTTGTTTGTTTGGAGTATAATGTGCAGTGTTCATAATGCCCGATGCACAGTGCCACACAGTTAAGCACAATTTAAGGAATTCAAGGATTCTTTATTGTTATTCACATCACATTTCTATGCAGTGGAACGAAATTCTGTCTTCAGGTCAGGTCATAAAAAAAAGAAATATACAGTACCAGTCAAAAGTTGCAAGGTCTAGGCCAGGAGTGAACGAGACATTGATTCACTGATTCACACCACTAAGGTCTACAGCAATGACATCAGAATGTCATTCGGACTGGAGAAGTGTAGTCAGACGGTAACAAAGAGAGGGAAGGTATTCAGAACAAAGGGGATTGCATTACCAGAAGGTATCATTGCAGATATTGAGGACCTAAAAAAAAAAAAAAAAAGATATTGAGGACCTTGAAATCCCACAGGCAAATGGAAACCATGAGGAGGCCACTAGGAAACCTGCAACCTCCATGTACCTGCAGAGAGTATAGCAAGTCTTGAAGACCCCCAAACTGGGAGAATGGCTCTAGCTGAATGGGAAAAACAAGATCCGGGCAATCAACACCTACGCCCTACCAGCTGGAATACTCTGCTGGGATAGTAAGCTGGCCAAAGGAGGAGATAGAAGCCACTGATATCAAGACAAGAAAGCTGCATGGAGGGTTTCACCCAAATCCAGCACCCTGAAACTGTACACAAAGCATAAGGAATGAGGCTAAGGAGTAGAGAGTGTCAGAACCACCATCATAGATGGCATCCTAGATACATCAGGAAGATGGCCATAAAGGATCACGTGCTTAGTGAGTAACTCAGGCAACAGAAACCCAAGAAAGCAAGAACAGGAACCATCATATATATATATATATATATGTATATGTATATATATATATATATATAAAAAATATTATACACAGTGGGGAAAATAAGTATTTGATACGCTGCCAATTTTCCCACCTACAAAGAATGGAGAGGTCTGTAATTTTTTATTGTTTGTACATTTCAACTGTGAGAGGCAGAGCATTGAAAACATACACATATATGTCTATGGTTTAAAACGCCGGCACCCTGTGGCTTCAGCTCTGGATGGGTATGTTATAGAGAGTTAGCGCATCTCGTTGATACCCTGTTAATGTTTGTACAGTAATATTTCTGTTAGTTTACCCATCAGAAACAAGGTCTCATGGATGATGTTTGCTAAGCGGTACCATTTCAGTTATGTTAGCTAGAAGGACAATAGGAGCAGCTATGTTGGCTCCCTCTTTTTTTCTTGCATTAATATTAGTGACTGAGAATGTGTTTGCTGTTGCGCAAAAGAGAGTGATTGAGTTGCACCGGATGCCAGGAGGGAAAAATATAGTGTTCCTAAGTGCCTGAACTGTGTTCGTGGTTTGGTCAGAAGAGTGTGTGATTTGGGAAATTCATTTAGGCTTCTATGGATTTGACTTAGGGAATGGGGTTCAGTGTTTTAGCGATTTTGAAATACTATAAATACTAAAAAAAAAATACTTGTTATTTCTAGTAGAGGTAACTGGTAAATGGACTCTTTCTTATAATGCTTTTGTACTCTACTTTGAGGTGACGTACTATAATGTGTTCCTGCAAGGGGAGGAGCTTAACATTGTAAATTAATTAAAATATTTTTGGACCATTTCTGATGGTCAGTGTTGCTTGGATGTTCTTACACTCTCTCTGATTTTTGGTTTTATGTCTCAGGCCCAGGGACTACAGATACTACACATTTGCTAAAATCTGGCAGGGTTACAGCTTATATTTCCTTATATTGATTGATGTCCATTAACAAGCAATTTCCCTGTCCAAGTAAATAAAAGGAAAAAAAAAATTATATTGTCTGAATTTGCAGCATATGTTAGTCCAGTACATCATTCAGCATATATTGTGCAAGTTACTCATGCACTAATACCCAGCCTCACCGCAATAACACCAAATTTGAATTGGTCACAGGACAGTGTTCCTAAAGAAGGCAGCTGCATTTATGAATCGTATTTACCACACCAGTGGACGCACACAGATTTATACTGTGTTAACTGACAGTGGTTTTCAGAATTCTTCAGTGATTTACACTGACATTTCTCTTTTTATTTCTCTTTGTTCTCTGACTGTTTCATTATATTGTGTTCCATACAAGAAACATTATTCTTTAGTTACTGAACTATTAGCCTATGGATTCCCTTACAAAATGCTAAACCTCTCCCAGTCCAAATTTTTCAGCAGAGATTCAAAATGTGTCTTAACATTCTCTCTGCTTGGTCTTCTTTTTAACAAGATTGAGTGGGCTGAACAAATACTTGCTGTTTCTGTGTGTGCAATCTGTCATGTATTGCATCAGTCTGACTGCAGTGAAAGGTTGCTATGATGTAACTGACAGTAATAACTCCAGACTGATAGAGGGAGTGATTGAAGGAGATATTGTAGAAGAAAAAAGGGAAATGGAGAGAGTAAGGGGTTTATTTGGGGGGAAAGTAATAGCGATAAGGAAAGTAGAACAAAGAAGAAATAAAAGGATGAATAAAGAAAACTCGAGAGAAAATCCCAGGAGAATGGACACAGAATGACTTTTCACTCCAGAGTACACTTTTGTAACAAAAAAAGAATGCACACAATGTCTTGTGCTATTGACTGGTTCATAAACTTCACCTGATGATAATGTTGATGATCTATAACAGGTAAACACTTGTCATTTAAAACCATGCAAAATGAAAAGGCAGTGATACAAATCTAACCAGATAGAAATGTTGGCCAATCAGAAGCCTACAAACTGTGCAGTCTTCATGACATTGCAAGATAAAATCTTCATTTTTCTTGTCCACATGTAAATGTAGAAATGGAATGTCTGAAAATCTTCATCCCGGAAAGAGTTTTTTAAAAGCCCTGTTTTCAATCACCTCAAACACAGTTCAAGTGTTGTTGAAAGGCCAAAAAGCTACATTTTACAAGATACACATGTCCGTGTGGACAGGGCCTTAGTGTTTGGGCTCTAAACATAATCATATCATAAAACAATAATCCTGTGTTGTAATTTTCCTTTAATAGTTAAACCTAATAAAAAGGAAAATAAATGAGGCCTTTGTAAAGTGACAATGCTCTTATTGCTTCGTGTCTCTGTCTTTGGTCAGGTGTACCGACACCAACGGAGGAGGTTTTGCACCACACTCTAAGCATGCTGGTCCGTGAGCGGAAGATCTACCCAACACCTGATGGATATTTTATTGTAACCCCTCAGACCTATTTCATTACTCCAAGCCTAATCAGAACTAACTCTAAGTGGTATCACTTGGAAGAGCGTCCCACTGACCGACACCAACATCAGAACCAACAGCAAAATCAGCAGACACAGTGCACCTCCCCTCTCTCTGGCACCATAACCCCTTCCACCTCTGGGGGTGTGCGAGAACGCACACACCCAAAATCTAACCAAAACCACAGTGGGGGTGGTGGGGATTCTTTTCACAATAACAGTTATCGCGGGGACGACCCTCCTAGCCACCATACTACCCTGCAGCGGCGATCCCCCAAAGATCACCGGGAGGCGTACTCTGTACCACACTCCCCACAAACACCCCCTCAGCAAGCAGGGGGTAACACAGAAAAGAGCCGAAGTTCTCTTGGGTTCCCATTCAAGACGGACACACTTAACAAGCATCGGGGTGGGGGAGTTGCAGGAGGAGGAGGGGGAGGAGTTGGAGATGCAGAAAAACAAGCAGGATCAAGTGGTACAGGAAGTCGTAAGTTTGGTTTGAAGTTGTTTCGTTTGAGTTTTAAGAAAGATAGGGCTAAGCAGCTGGCTACTTTCTCTGCACAGTTCCCCCCTGAGGAATGGCCACTTCGTGATGAGGAAGTGCCCAGTCAGCTGCCACGCCACGTAGAGATGGAGATCATACGTAGAATCAACCCTGACCTTACTGTGGAGAATCTTGCCCGTCACACAGCAGTCATGAAGCGTCTTGAAGAAGAGCGTGCTCAGAGGAGCAAAGCATCATCAGCCAATCACAGCTCCCGGAGTAGAAGAAGTGGGGGTAGACACAGAAAGCAGTCTCAGACCAAACTCAGCCGCTCACATAGTAAAACAAGGACTACCCGCTGTGAACCAAGTGACAGTTCCCACTTAGAGCTGATTGACAGAGACTACAGAGGTTACTCATCCTCACTGGCTCGGTCACCGAGGGAACAAGCAGTGGCCATGGAACGGCAAAGGGCCCGACTTCACCTGGCACATAGCAACCCTAACATTCTTGACTCATCACACCTGCCTGTTACTCCAGAGTGGGATGTGTCTGGAGAGCTTGCAAAGCGACGCACAGAAATGCCTTTCCCTGAGCCAAGTCATGGCCCATCAGCCCACCATTCTAAGGTTCACCGCTCACACTCCCACACCCAGGAGAGGAAATCCAGAAATGAACGCAGTGACAAGGCCAAGGAACGTTCCAGATCCATGGACAACTCTAAAGGACCACTTGGAGCTGGACTGATTGGACCACCCAATTATTATGATGACCGGAGCCGTTACTATACTGATGATGGCACCCTGCGAGCTAATCAGAGCTCTTCTCACTACTCTCATGCCACACCCACCTCAACTAAGGTGCCTGGGGATTCTCTAGGATTGGATGGTAGCAGGAACTTGGAGAAGAGTAAGAGCAGGGATAGCCTTCCAGCATATTCACCAAAACCACTGCCTAGCTCTGTTTCTCCTGATGATTACTTCCAATGTTCCGGATCCTCTGAGGCTATTCTCACAGCATCAGCCCCTATGGGAACTGTGGGCAAAAACAGTCATGATGGAGTAAAACCAGGTAGTATTGACAGGCAAACTGACAGACAGACATCCCATCCACCAGAAAATGAGGACTTGCCTAAGGTGGGACCTAAGTGTGGCAGCCTGCCTCCAATACCCCTCTCTTTTCCTGACCTTACTCTTTCTAATGGACGACCTTCCCACAGTACATCCTCTAGTCAGGAGAAACGAAAGGAGATCTTTAGTAAAGACACGCTCTTCAAACCTCCTCCTAGCCTCCCTTTGCCAGGCTACAGCTCCCTGAGAAAACCCACAGCCCTTGCCTCCTCGACTCTGTCATCATCCTGTGAAGTTCTTGATTCGCAGGAGGCCTTTGATACCCCTAAGCATCTGTTGGCAACACCAACTGTTCCATCACAAGGGATTGAGCTCACGTCCAGTGCTGCAGATCCCACCTTTGACTATTACAATGTCTCAGATGACGATGAACTTGAAGAGGGAGGGGCTAAAAGTCAGGGAGAGGATGAGAAGCCTGGAGGAAGCATTACTGTCATGGGAGGAGGTGGAGCAGGGACAATGCAATGGCTTCTGGAAAGAGAAAAAGAGAGGGATCTACAGAGGAGGTTTGAAAGAACCCTTGCCTTCCCTGGTGCTAAAGAGAACCTTCCAGAGCCCAGTCAGAACCAGCAGTCAGCTCACTCTGCTAGATTGGACAGTATGGACTCCAGCTCAGTCACTGTTGACAGTGGATTCAATTCCCCACGGTGAGAATATGTATACTGTGCACACTACATACATAAGCACACAGTATTATGTAGCTAATTTGAGCATATTTCTGAGTAATTTGAACATGAATTAAGCCTTCATTCGCCATTACCTGCTTTCCTATATCTTTTATAATTTTGTATTTACATTTGTAATTTTACATTTGTCAGATGCATTTTCTCTTTCTCTATACTCTCTCTCTCTCTCTCTAATACATATATATGTGTGTGTGTGTGTGTGTGTGCACATCCCATAAATCCCAGCTGGCCATGCGGGCATCTTTGTCCTCTAAGCTGAGGTCTGCCCGGAAGCTTGAGAATCCTGTGCAGTATCTTAGCTGTTAATAGGACTGTGCTCTTTTGGACAGAGATAACAGATGTTGCTGGAATCTGTTGGAGCCACTCTCCCATTTTGGGGGTCACTGCCCCGAGTGTTCCGATTATCATGGGGATCACTGTTACCTTCATCTTCCACATCCTCTCTAGCTCTTCTCTGAGCACTTGGTATTTCTCGAGCTTCTCATGTTCTTTCTTCTTGATGTTGCCATCATTTGGTATTGCAACATCTATCACTGTGGCTTGTTTCCTTTGTTTGTCCACCACTACTACTATGTCCTGCTGCTTAGCCATCACAAGTTTGTCTGTCTGTATCTGGAAGTCCCACAGGATCTTAGCTCTGTTATTCTCGACCACCCTTGGGGGGTGTATCCCATTTGGATTTTCTCAGGGACATTCGTGCACTGCCTGCATTTGGGGTCTTAGCTTGTGTGGTAGACCCCAGGCTATATCGATCTTGTGCTTAGAGCTTGTACTTGTGCTGCCATGATTAATGCCTCTTAGTGTCTTTCAGCCCAGCTCTGTCCAGCTGTTGGTAATGATTAATGCCTCTTAGTGTCTTTCAGCCCAGCTCTGTCCAGCTGTTGGTAGGATTTTTCGATATCAGCCACTTCTTTTATCTGCCAGTGGTACATGCTGTGCAGGGGCCTGTCCTTCCATGATGGTTCTTTTGCTTTCTCCTCTTCTTTCTCGGCTTTCTGCTACCAGAAATACTCACTAAGGACATTATCCTTTAAGTCCATCTTCCTAATGTATAGATGGATCTTTGTTGTTTCATCTAGGATGGTGGTTCTGACAATCACTAGTCCTTAACCTGCTTCCTTCCGCTTAACAAACAGTCTCAGGGTGCTGGATTTGGCCTGAAACCTTTCATGCATGGTAAGGAGCTTTCTTATCTTGATGTTGGCTTGATGTTGATGATGGCTTCTATCTCCTCCTTTCGCCAGGTTACTATCCCAGCAGGATATCTGACAACTGGCAGGGTGTAGTTGTTAAATGCCCGGATCTTGTTCTTCCCATTTGGCTGACTCTTCAGGACTTGCCTTACTCTCTGCAGGTACTTGGTGGTTGCAGCTTTCCTAGTGACCGCTTCATGTTTCCCATTTGCCTGTGGGATTCCAAGGTACTTGTAGCTGTCCTCAATGTCTACAAAGTTGCCTTCTGTTAGATCAATCCCCTCAGTTCTGACTACTTTCTTTCTCTTTCTTTCCATCTGACTACACGTGTCCAGTCCGAATGACATTCTAATGTCATTGCTGTAGATCCTAGTGGTGTGGATCAGTGAATCAATATCTTGTTCACTCCTGGCATACAGGTTGATGTTATCCATGTAGAGGAGGTGACTGATGTTTGCTCCAATGTTTGCTCCAATCCTTAGCCAGTCTTTTTGATGATCTGGCTGAGGGGATCAAGGCCTATGGAGAACAGCTGTGGGGACAGAGCATCTTGAGTGACCATCTTGCAGTCTTGAGTGACTGCTCTATCTACCAGTAGCTGGTGTTTGGCACCCCTGGTATCTCTGCCAATTTTTTTCTGGGGTCCGTTCATGTTTTGAGTCACATGCCTACTCATCTTAGCTGCTATGATGCCTGACAGCTGTTTCCATGATGTATTGAGGCAGATTATTGGCTGGTAGTTGGATGGGACCGGTCCCTTCTGGGGATCCTTGGGGATGAGGACTGTTTGGCCTTCGGTCAGCCATTCCAGTTGTGTCTTAGCCTCTACAGCTTGTTCATTTGGAGTACAGTTAGCTAATATAACCAGTAGATGTGAATCATATCAGGGTCTGGTGGGCCACTGGATCATGTTCAGGGAGGTTGCTGTGGTCTGCTCTTAGATTCAGTAGCCACTGAGCATTGGTGTTGTGTTGTGGAAATAGCATTGCCAGTAGATCACCTGGAGTGTGGCTCCATAGTGTAATGGTTAGCACATTTGTGCCACAAGTGGAAAGTTGCTCAGTCAATTCAAACTTGAGACCCAGATAGCCTTTTGGGGTTGTGTCAAGAAGTGCATCCAGCATATAAATCTGCCAAATCAAACATACGACTCTTCCTGCTATGGTGACCCCTTGTGAGAAGGGAGCAACAGGCTTTTTTAGTAGATCACCCAGAAAACCTTCCACCAATCATACATCAATACATTTTTGCCTCATCCAATGACAGGTGGAAGGAGGTAATTTTTGGTCCCTTTCTGTCTGTGTTTCAGGGTTCTATCTAGCGGTTGATCACCTGGCACTCATTACAGTTAGCTGGCTAAAACCCTGTGCCTGTCTGTCTGTTGGCAGGATAACTCAGAAAATTATGAATGGATTTCAAGAAAATATGATTTTATTTTCATTGTCAAAAGTGATGGTCACCAAAAATTACAATGATTTTGCTACCTGGAGAAAAATACCTGTAAAGTTTTCTACTGCTGTTTTACTGCATGGTGTGTATTACAAGAGAAAAGTGATGCAATTTTCACAGCTGTGAATTAGGTTTGGCTCAAAGGCTGAACTTGCTGCTTTGTATCAGTTAATATCACAGATAAAAGGACGCAAAGTGCGTACTTTGTGTCTTGCTCGTAATCACTGTCGGTTCACCTCTGTGCTGCACACAGATGCAGCAGTAGTTTGTTTGGACCGTAAAATACGTTCACAGCACAAGTAAGGGGAGCGTGTTCTCCCACGTTTGTGCCCTTTGGCTTCCGTGTCCAGATGAGGACCCGCCCACACTCATACATAAAGGAGCAGTTCATGAAGCGCGGGGGAAACGCGGGCTCATTCTTAAGCGTTTTGCCGGTTCATTGAAACCAGCACCAGCACTAGCACGAGCACTGGCACCTCGGCGGTAGAAAAGTAGCATCTGAAATGGAGACCAGGTACCAGGGGCGCTATAACGCAAACATGATGGGTGACTATTGCTGGTTTCTACAGCATGAAACTTCCGTGAAGCACAAGAACAAGTGTTTGTCACACTTTTAAACTGTTTAGGCAGACTAATTGTGGACTGTATTAGTTTGAAATTCCTCATATGATTGATTTTGGTATCTGTGTCTTTCTTTTCACCAATTGTATGTTCATGGTGTACTTCTTGAGTTTGGCCATTGGCATTTGTAAATCAAGATCCTGATGTGCTAGAGAAATTCTGTTTGCATATTTGGAATCAGCATGCCCAAATTAGTCAAAATGAGTTGGTTTTTTTGTCGGGTAGCAGACAAAAAGGTTTTTTTTTTTGACCAGTGTTACAAACAGTCCCTATCTCAAATGTTTTCAACCAAAATTCATGAAACCTTCTGGAAATTTTCCTCAGTGGCCCAAGAACAAATGATTTCATTTTCAAGGTCAAAGGTCAAGGTCATCAAAAATTAAATTTTTTTTTAGAAATCCCTATCTCATTGTTGCCGAACTTTTAAAATACATATCTCAGTGAATTTGTCATCTATCGCAGTGCAATTTTAATAAAACAAACTGAACTCTGAAGTCCTACACCAAAATCACACACACATATGCAATTATATCTCTGCCAATGTTTTTCTTTTTTTCAGTGTTATTTTTAGAGGATGCTATTATGTACATAAATTGAATTAAATAGAGTATATATGCCATTATCTGTTCATGTGGATCTCATTTTTAAAATAAAAAAATATTTTACAGGTGTTCACTGCAAATAAAATGCATTTATAGTCTCTGATCTACTAATTTATGGTTGGGTAGTATCTATTGCAGTGTAGTATAAACACATAGACAATTTCAGGTGGGTGAGGTATGCACTCTGTTGAGTGCCCTTCCACTCCCATCAATACACTTTTACTTCACCAACTGACAGTTGGAGGGACGTAATATTTTCTGTCACATTTGTCTCTCTGTTAGTAGGATAACTTGGAAAATTATGAACTGAGTTTTTGGGGATGAACAGTACTGTAGATTAAATTCTGGTGATGATCAGGGGATCAGATACCATTTTGCATATTGAATATTTAATATCCTTAAATATGCACACAGCAAATACTCATTTACAGGATTACTTAAATGCTTGATTAGAAATGATCACGTCATATTGTACAGTATTTGGAAAAACGTCTTTAATTTAGATCTGCATCTCTCTCTTATCTTGTCAATAGGACCAGCAAAAACCCTTTTGGACAGGATAACATCTAAAACACTCAGATTTAATTAATTTATTAGATTTAACATCTTGGTTTCTATGCATTTCAACTATTTTTATATTACACTAGTTAAAGGGTTATGGCCCAAGTCACACATGCAGTCCTGGCAAGAGTTACTAAACAGTTTAAAAATCAACAAAGCCTAAAAACCCCGTAAAAAGCTTTTACTTCCAAAATCATGCATACAAAATAATAGAACAAAATGAACTGGCTCTTAAAAATTAATCAAGTGTTCGTTAACTAAACTGATAAGATAATAGAGGTTTCTGTATTTGTATGTGAATATATGCTTGTGTAGTAGTCTTACAGGTCTTTTCTATATATATGCAAATTGGGATATGGGTCGACCTAAATTGAATGAAAAATATTTATGCATCATAACAGACTATGAATATAAAAACATATTAAATAATTAAAAATAAAACAAGCGTTTCAACAGCAAAGAGGGATTTTTTTTGCCCATATCTAACTTGAAATAACTAATTGTTATTTGACCAATGACTAATTGTTGGTGCTCTGTAGTTATAGACTTAACAGAAAAGTGATCTAAAGCTATTTTAAACCTTTAAAGATTTCAGTCATTTTCATTTCATTTTCTATCCATCCACTCAACCATTTTCTTCAGCTTATCCAGTGCCAGGTCACAGGGGCAGCAGCCTAAGCAGAGAAACCCAGACCTCCCTCTCCCCAGCCACCTCCTCCAGCTTATCCGGGGGAACATCAAGGCATTCCAAGCCAGCCATGAGGTGTAATCTCTCCAGCATGTCCTGGGTTTGCCACGAGGTCTCCTCCTGGCAGGACATGCCCGGAACACCTTGCCCAAGAGGTAACCAAGAGGCATCCTAGTCAAAATGCCTGAATCACCTCAAATGTGGAAGAGTAGTGGCTCTACTCTGAGACCCTCTTGAAGGACTGCGCTCTTCACCCTATCTCTAAGGGAGAGGCCAGTCACCTTTGGGAGGAAGCTTATTTCTGCTGCTTGTATTAGGGATCTCGTTTTTTTGGGCATTACCCAAAGACCATAGACTGACCATAGATGAGGATAGGGGTGGAGCTTGACAGTTAAATTAACACCTTGCTTTTATGCTCGGCTTTCTCTTTACAACAACGGACCAGTGCAGGGTCCACATCACTGCAGCTGCAGCCCCAATCTGTCAGTCAGTCTCTCTCTCTCCCCTTGCCCCTCATCTGTGGACAAGATCCTGAGATACTCAGGCGCCATTTACAGAAGAACATTTTCAGTGGAAACTGTGCCGTTTTACCATTTTCGTTTCAGAGAGTAACACGTTCAGACAGAAATGTTTCAGAAACTATATCTGTTTACACGGAAATGCAGGACGTTGAAAACCCTACAGTTCCAATTTCCAGGCCACAAGTTGGCGGCATAGATATTGGAGCCACAACCATAGTGCGCATGTGCGGTTGCCCTGTTTTAAAGAATGATCATTTTCATGCCATACTCGTGTAAACGGGAGGCCAAAATGCATCAAAACTTTGCCATTTTCATCTGAAAACATTCTTGTGTAAATGGGGCCTTAAACGCCTTAAACGCCTCCTCAGTATCCCCCTTCCAGGGGATACTGAGGCTGGGCGTGAGGGAGGTCTGGGCTCCGCTGATGCCGCCCGGATAGGAGGAAAAAAATGGATCGATGTGTATTGTGTTGTTTTGATGCGTGTCATGAATTGTAGTGAAATGAGCATCTTTGATAATGCGCGGCACAATGCGCCACACTTTTAAGTCGCAATTTATTCATTTTACGGATGTTATTTTCTCATATTCAGTGATTCGTGAACCTCATTTTCATATTCTTCGTTGTTTGGAGTATATCGTGCAGTGTTCATAATACGCGATGAGCAGTGCCGTACAATTAAGCAGTAATTAAAGTGCGATTCATCATAGAAGAACGCGATTAATGGTTTCAAATGCCTTTGTTTAGACAGCTGTTGACATTGTCCATTAAACAGGCAAAAAAAATTATTTTATATCGGAGTGTTTCTTAGTTTTAGACTAGTTGGCTAGTCTAATTTTTTCCCTTGTTTAGTCGACTATTAAATTAGTCGCCAGGAACATCCCTACTCATCCAGGCATCAGGATGTCTTTAAAATATTTGCAGTCCTTCTCATTGAGCACTTGCTCAATGTGGCAGCATTGGTGGCATCTGTTCCCCAAAACCTTTGATAGTGGCCATAACTCAAGGATAATGTGACCTAGGATGTTCAGTTCATACCATAGATGCATCTACTAAAAATCTTGGACGAGTTTGAGTTTCCGTGACCTTGACCTCAAGCTAATGGTCAGAGGTAAAGTTTTCTGAAAATCTTGAGTATGCAATAACTTGAGAACAATGTGACCTAGGACGTTCAAATTCACACCATACATGCATACGTTCAAGCTAGACCGATCAAACTTCACACACTTGTTCACTGACTTAACTATAACAGTACCTTGACCCACCCACCCTCCACCCCGTTACAAATCCAAAACAATGTTGGCACCTGCTCAGCGGTGCTCTTGTTTTAAATTAGTATTAAGTCAGTGTTTTTGCAATAGTAGTTCTAACAGAACTAGTACAGTGCCAGTAAAAGAAGAGATGTTAAACTTTAGGAGATGCAGGTATTTTTAAGTACATATCATTTATTTTTACAATTTCATAAGTCTAATGTTATTTTCTTTCGTACAAAAGAACTTTCAAGACCTTCCACTACCAAATGGCTGGTACAATATGAAAACATATTCTCAGTGGTGGAGAAAGTAATCAGGACTTTCGTCCAGAGAGCAGGCTCAACAAACTCAGATTATCAACTCTGAGGTGGGGAACTCCGTTTTCAGTTCCAGAACCAGCTGATCAGTTAGTTTAATCAACTCTAAGTATGTTTACTCTGAGTTGAACCTGTGCATGAGTAAAGAAAGCAAGTTCTGATCAATGAAGCTCCAATACCAGGATTCACCATGGCACAATCTCTCATATTACACTATATCTGTTATTTAAACATTGATTGCTACATTAATGTATGGTACGTGTTTCAGGAAAACAGCTGTTTTACTGTCCACAGAGTCGCACAGTTAGAAAAATGGAGACTACAGATTTTATTTTTGAGTTGTTAATAAAGCCAGTGATAGCTGTTTGTATCATCAACTGATTAAAAGTGCTAATGTTAAATATAACAAGAAACTGATGTCTAACTGTGATTTCATTTTTGCAACAATATAACCTTGTTCAAAGTAATGTGATCCACAATGAGATTTGATTTCAACATATTCATATTAATGAGAAAATAAAATTTGAGTGTCTGTCAGCTGATTCACATGCAGCAAAAGGGAAGGACTCAGAGACACTGTTAAAGAAAACTAACTCTCTCTGGACCAAAAAGCCCCTCATTTCCCTCATCTCAGGGTTACCAAACTCAGTGTTTTCACTAAACCTGTTTTCTGGAAAGGGGTCTAGGTCCTTTATACCTACCATACCAATACAGCAATGTAAAATACTCAATTGAAGGTCCTACATTATAACTGCCTTGATTCTTAAATAACTTAATTAATTTAGGAAATACTGATTTTTCCCAGCTAGCACTGAAGAACACTTTAAAAATATATACTAATTACCCATGATCATCTGCAGTGAAGATGTTAACCATCTATCTCTGTGAAGAGTCCATTAGACCTTTTGTCTGGTTGTATTCCTGGAAAATATTATCTCTACCAGGAGGGTGTCTCCTGGGTATCAGATGACTGTTTGCTAGTGCTAATTACGGTGATAGCAAACAGTTCCTATAGCGTAACACTGAAATTCTCAGCCGAGCACGACTATACCTCAGCCTAGCACAGCACCAAGAAGGCTACAAGGTCTAGAGCTGAACTGGTTAGGACATCAAGCTGTGGACCGGTGGGCAAAGTTGTCCTCTGGCTGCCGGGAAAGAGTAGTTCAGGAGAAATCAGTAGAACAGAAGTTATATAAACATTTAACATTATTGGTTCTTTACGACCCGACCGTAACTACAATGCAAAGACATCTGTGCCCACCTCGGTTCCAGTCTCATCACAAACTACAAAACTTTGCTGACAAGTGAGATGGAGAACTTCATGAAAGTTTAGGGGAAAGAAAATAAAACACAAGTATGGAGTCATTTCTTATGAAGTGTTAACAATTAACAACCACCCAGAGTAGTTTACCCACTTCAGTCTTATCTACATTAAACAAAAAGTGGTCTCTGGATACTGTTCATAATAATACCATCCTTTGCCTTCAGGAGCTTCAGCAGTAATTAGCAACAAATATTAAAAGTTTTGATCAACAGTGAAAGAACGTGATTTTATAAACATAAGCATTTGACTACAATTTAATGCCAGTGGATTATGTTTAGTCTCTAAGATGTAGTTGCAGAAACAGAGACCAAAATGAATATTACTTATCTATTATTTGTCATCATTGTGATAGACTCCAGCCCCCTGCAACCTTGAAAATGATAAGTGAAAGAAAATGGATGGATAAATAAATAATTGAAACAGATAAAATATCAGAAAGACTGGAAGGAAAAGACTACTCTCACCTATCAACTTAAGAACAGGTTTTAGTATAATATAAAAATCAGTTTCTAAAACTAAAATTCACTGTGTGCTGTCATCAGCGTTATAGTTCCATTTTAACCATTTTTCACATTTTGTTGATCAAATTCACTATAGAAAAATTGTTGATCGGGGGGGGGGGCGATAAATACCAGATGACCACTTGCTAGTGCTAATTGCCAAGGTGATAGTGATCAGTTCCGATAATGAGCCGGTTAAATTTTCAGCCTGGCACACCAATGCTTCAGTCCAGCACAGCGCCAGGTGATCAGCCGCTGGCTAGAACCCAGCATCATGCATAATTTTCATGTTAATGTAATTGCATAGTCTCTACAAGATAATAAATTATGAAAAATTCATAAAGTGGTGTTCCCAGATTGATTAGGGTCCAAACTAATCAGAGGTTTCCTAGTTTAGCCAGGGGCCATTTAATACCTAATTTTTGTACCAGAAAATGAGTCAGTGTCAAAAACAACTCTTATATTTACTTTATCGTAATGTTACTGAGTCAGCATTCTATCAAAGTGATTTGATAAAACTACAAAAGCAATTATCACAGCACTACTTTGAAAACTCCTAATTTAGTGAACTAGCCACAAATAAACACATAGTAAATGGATTATACAGATCTAACTGGTTAATGTCATACTGGTTTTGCGTTTTGTAGTACATGTTTTTTAGATTGCCCATGCAAATTCGGGACTTTCCCATGTAAGTTTCTCATGTAATAAAGTTGTATACTACTGGATTAACCTTGTTAAACTTATCAAGTGCATAGCGAGCTTCATGGAATAGGCTTCCATGGCCCAGCAGTTGCATCAAAGCCTCACATCACAAAATGCAATGGTATGCGTTGGATGCAGTGTTGTAAAAAGCACTGGACTTTAGAGCAGTGGAGATGTGTTCTCTGGAGTGATGAATCACGCGTCTCCATCTGGCAATCTGATGAGTGAGTCTGAGTTTGGCGGTTGTCAGGAGACCGGCACTTGTCTGACTGCATTGTGCCATGTGTAAAGTTTGGTGGAGGGAGGATTATGGTGTGGGGTTGTCTTTCAGGAGTTGGGCTCAGCCCCTTCATTCCAGTGAAAGGAGCTCTTGATGCTTCTGCATACCAAGACATTTTGGACAATTTCATGCTCCCACCTTTGTGGGGAACAGTTTGAGGATGGTCCCTTCCTGTTCCAACATGGGCACCAGCACACAAAGCAAGGTCCATAAAGACATGGATGTGTGAGTTTGGTGTGGAAGAACTTCTTGTCCTTTCCTCTGCTTGACCTGGAATTCCTGGATATCCCTGGATATCCAATTTTCTTCTATATGTGTTAGATAAACATTAAAAAAAACTGTATTACTGGATCTTTTTGGGATTATACAGGCTTCTTTGTCAAGTAAGATTTTGGGGTAGGACTGAGTTTACAGGTATAAACTATGAGTTGAGATAAAATTTCCCTTTTAGAGCATAAAATTTGGGGACGATAATATTTAAATGAATCACACAAAAGTGATGTACTAAGGTGCTGCATGTTTTGAGCTGAGTCCCTTTCTGCTCCTCATTGATAATAGTAGTATTATTGAAACTGAACAGAACTGAACTGTGTTTAAGGTTTTTAGTCATATTTCTGCATGGCAATAAGTACGTAAGTAAAGGGTCTCTGCACATCTTTCTCAACAGTGCATAAACACAACAATTTTCATGTGATTCCTTCTTTTTTAACTGCCCTTTATCACAGCCACACATACCATATTGAAATGCAGCTGCTAATGTGACTATGTTAGTTTGTCAGATTAATGTCTGAATCTTAAAATATGTAATATTGACTTTGTTAACTTCCAACAGCCAGGCTACAGAAAAAAACAGTAAAGGTTTGTTCAGTAACATACAGATGGGTCGGGATCTGACAGTAAATAATGTTTTGTGTTTTTCTGTATATCATACAGGTCAGCTGTGACACACCAATTTCAGTTTTATAAAGTGGAATAGTTTGTAATAATGCAGCTCTCCTCTGGATAAATCCTGCGCTCCACTTGAATCTCAGTCCTTAGCACCACACACAGTTCCCAGCAACTTCTAACAGACACGTTTACCCATATAGTAAACTATGTTGATTCTGCTTGAGCCTCCTCTCATTTATCTTACCCGACACAGTTTTCAGAGAAAAACACTTGTAAAACCTGTGCTCACAAAAATAATACGCTGTATCATTTTTGTAATAATACACTATTATTTTTTGCTGGGACATCAATTATTCCTTTGCCCTCTCTCATTGGGTGTGTGACCCACCATAATTTGCACTGTTCTTTGGAGGTTAATTATTGAAATGAACTGATTGCAACTTTGTATATGAATTAGTATACTGTTGGATCACTCTAAAACTGCAAACCCTTTCTAGCTTGCCCGCACCAATCCATACTGAAACACCAGGCCAGTTCTCTTAAGTTTTACACCCCTCTGGTGGCTGTTTTGGAGAAACATCAGTTTTAGGTTAAAGACTAAAAATATGGTAACTATAGTAAATTTAAGACATATATTAACTTTTTTCCTCCAAAATCTACTATTCATAGACTCATGTGAAGAATTATTATATGGTCTGTCTGTACACACTGTCTGTACAAATTCTTTTCTCTCCCAAATTAGATAGAAACTTTTTCTTTAATTCAGGAAGAACTTTTTTATGCTTTAAGTAGAAGTAATAATTTTATTACTGACAGTAATAAAACTGTTACTGTCAGCAAAGTAGAAGTAATAGTTTTATTAAAACAATTATTTGTGTATGTTTTGAGTTATGTGTGGGTGTGTGTACACCCACACACTGAAACTCCATGATGCAATCTCTGTAACAGAAAATATGTGAGCTGTGCAGCTTTAAACATCTTCTTATGGTGTTATGGTTCAGTAATTTCTAATTGTGTCTCTGTCACTCTCCAGTACAAGAGAAAGCTTAGCATCCAACACCTCTTCAATAGTGGAGAGTAACCGACGGCAGAACCTGGCACTGAGCCCAGGCCACATCAACATCACTACTGGAAGCGGTCCTCCCTTCTCCTTCCGTGCCATTCCAGAACCTGCTGGCAGCCAACCAGAGAAACTTCAGAAGCCCAGTGCCTGCCTTGCATCAATCACCAGTGTCTAGGGTTAGAACTAAGGGCTGGGCATGCAAAGCCAATAGACAGGGGCCAGAAAAACCCACCTGCAAGGACTGTTATATATTTGAACTGACAGACTGACTGGCAGTGGAGCTGTGACAAGTCCACTGTGAGCATAACTCTTAACACACACATGGACGGACACAGGAAGTTGGATCCAGGAAACAGGTCTATCTCTCACACAGAACTGCACACACCAGGCTATTGCACACTGTCATTCTATAGCCTCTAGTTTACACACTACAGCTTTTGTGTTATTTCATGAGTGAGTGAGTGAGTGCATAAGTGAGAGAATAGGGTATGTTTGTATAATCTGTAATCTCAGGTTATCTCATTTCTGTACCCATTTGGCTGCTCAAGATTACTGAATCCCCCTCTAGTGGTGTCAACTGGTAGCACACATTGAGGAGATACATTTCTGCTGAATATTGTTATAAGGGTACCTAGATTTCAGTAACCAATTCCTACTCATTACCTGTCTTAAATAATATTTGACTCTGGGGACACTCTTTAAGATGCAGTGCCACAGGAAATGTCAATGAAGACCTTCACTATCACTACAAAATATGACAACACATGTGGGGTGGTTAGAAATGACTGTTTTCTTTTCTTTTTTTTTTTTAATAAGAAAGTTTCTGGAGAATGAATGTGAGCACTTCTTGGGTCTATGGTGCCCATCTGAACTCCCTGACACTGTTGCCAGTTTTCTGTTCTTCAGACAGTAGTTAGATATGGACAGCGTTTGGTGCAGGTCCAGGGAAAAGATTTAAAGACTGTTTAGAATTTTAGTAATTTTAGAATTTTTTCTGTTACCCCTCATGTCCATTGGGTACAACTGCAAGTTTGCCATTCCAACCACTGTGCCAGTAGTCCAGTGGATATATATTCCCTTCTCCACTCTCATAAAGGCAGAAATAAACACTAAATGTACTGATTTACATTATAAAGCTATGCATTATATACATTACAATACCATACACTAACAATTTATGTAGTATATTAATGTGTATATTTATTAACAGGTAACATGAAATATTTATTGGTGTGCTGAGTAGTTTTTCTTGTTGAGATTAATTTCACAGTAATTTTTAGATGGGATCTGCCAAGGTTCTGTAGGTGATATTGCAGCCTATTAAATTTTCTGCCCACAGAGAACATGCTTCTTTCTGTCCTTCCATAATAAAAATATATTAATTCTGACTACTGAGGTGAAAAAAAAAATAATAATAATAAAAATAAAAAAATACATTTCCACTGCCTCAGTCCCATCACCAATAAAATTGGAGACTAAAAGCAGTGCAATGTTGGAAATGCTACCTCAGCAAAACAACACATTAAATTAAAGCAGAAAACTCAGAACAAATGAACCAACCAGTACAATTCAGACTCCTTGAAGATGTGAAATAGCTTTATTCAGTGGACATGAGGGGTCAGAGTCACATCCATATTGCGTATTACAAATCATCTGTTATGAATTTAGTTAATTCCTTAAAGTTTTGGACATTTTAAATAACTGTATATGTACAGGAGACAGGAAGTTCAATTTATAAATCCTTGTATCAGAGCAACAAAGTGTGATATGCAAAGGTAAGTAATGTGGTAAAACATTGGAATTGACTAAGAGTCCAACAGAGAATACAATATCTAAACAACAAAACATTAATATCAGTGAAACAATCCCAGAAACAAGGGATGTGACTTTTAGTATTTTTGCACAGCTTTTTCATTGATTTATAGTTTTATCAAGTTCATGACTACTTAATTTTTTTCTTCGAACAGCTTGGATCAAAACCCTGAGCCATTCACTCCTGGTGCTAAGATGTGTTATGGTCATTGAAGACCATGATAATAATCATAATTTAAAAAGAGAGATGATATGGTGGGAATATAGTATCAAAATGGCTGCTATACTTGCATACCTCTGGCAATGACCATTCTTCCCTTTTACTGACTTAGAGTACAGGGATTATACATTGACTGAACAGATGGCCAGATGGAGCGAGTGATTATGGCACAGTGATATATAAATAAAACCTACATTTGAAAAGTGTTGGGCTTATTATAAATCATGCTTGAGATGATGTGAATTTATCAACTTCCCAAAATTATCTAGTCCTATAGAGCAGTGAATTCCCCTCATCCATTTGACTGATTCCATTTTTGCCATCCTGTAAGTTCCTCTCTACTTATACCAACTACCTCCATAGAAGCAAAAAGACAGTCTATCCTTTCTAATATTTCACTGTCATTAGCCTCTAGCCTGTGAATGTCTTACAAACACATGCATTAAGTGCCGTCCAAAAGCAGGTTAACAGTACAGTGAAATTTAAACCTACTGACTGTGTATATACAGAATATTCAATTTACAAATAGTGTGGAATGAAAGCTAAAACCAGGTTCTGCTTGTGTTGTATTGCAATTGACTTTTAGGGGGCACCATAAATATATTGTCCAACTATGTACATTGAAGTGCTGGAATCACTGTTTCCCATGACATGTTGCAAAAGAACACTGAGTGCTGAGTAGCACTTTTAGAAAAGCTCTTGTTAAAGACATTCATCGTGCTCCACAAAAACATCACAGAAGTTCACATCTCCATTCTACTCGTTGTCCAATTGACATATTGCTCTTTGAAAATTACAGAAAGAATGCTAAGCAACAATTTTCATTCTGTCCCACTGCAGTTCATGGGGTCATGGCCCTCAGGCATGCCATGGACTGAAATACAAGAGGAATTTAAAAAAAAACTGAAAACTGTTCAGATTCAAGACTCTGTTCTTGAAGTATTCTAGGATTATAGCAATTAGTATATCATGCCTAAGGTTTCTAGTAACAGTTTTAGTCCTCTTTCATTAGTATTCAGTGAATCTATTAAACATCCTTTCTGTATATGTAATAAGGTTCTTGTCTCTGCTCTTTCCCAGAGTAGGTAGTTGTCCTTATTACATTTACACTAGGGTTTTAGTCCCAATTATACCTTTACAGGAAGGGTTGGTTAGGTCATTTGTATCCCTGTGACTATAGAAACACAGGAATAAGTTTAGATTCTATAAGTCAAGGTCTTGTCACTGCTCCACCTTTACTCTTGGGAGTGAATTCTGCAGATAAAGTATCTTTAGTCTCTATTGTATAACAAATCTTGGACTTGCCATTACAGTTGGGTTGAAGTTAATAGGGGAAATTAATCTCTCTGCATCTATTTTACCACATTTTAGGGGTTTTAGCTCTTGTTCCACAGCAGTGGGGTTCTTTAATTATTTGTTCCACCAGTAAAATAGGGCTTTGTTGTCTGCCTAGGGGAAAACGTGTTACATCTCTCATCTCTAATGTTTACACTGCTCCCTACCCCAAGCCTCCATACTACTGTCTGGCCCAGTCGCCTTACATCATCTTCATGTCTCCTCCAGCACAGTCCCAACAGTACATCCTTTTCTACAATGACAGTCCATGAAATGTCTTCCCTTAACATTAGCGGTGGTTTTTAAAACTGGAGATTCTCAACAATAACAGTGTTTCTAATGGTGACAGTATGTCATACCTGTAAATTATGTTCATCTGTCAAACAATTTAAACAATAAAAAAGAGGGATTTTTTTAAAAAAAATGTCTATAATATCCAAAAGTCCCTTTGATGTGTCGTACTGGTGTTACTGTTGTTGTAGTGTATGTAATGCCTAATGGGGATTGTGTTACTTTTTATGATAATAAATAACAATGTTTGGTTAAATCACTGTCTTTTCATTTGATTAGGGCAGTCTTGTTTAAAGTAATACTTTCAGAAGTGCAGCCCAGCATAAGAAATGCAGATAAAATGTAATAGGATCATGGGAGAATATAGATGGGTGTGCTTAATGTCTTGCTTGAGCCACCATAGATAATAGGTGATAATTTATTAATTATTTAATTTATTTGACAGAACACAACTTCTTTTGACATTTAACTTGGATAAAACAAATACTTACCATTGGTCTACATCCCGTCTTTCAGTTCTCCCTTGGTCTTATCAATTTATGTAATCAGTTCTGTAAATATTTGGATGACTCCATTTTTGTAGCCTCCGTACACCGCCACAGTGGAATTTGAGTCAAACAACATGACACAAGTGTAGACATTCAGCTTTAATTCAAGGGGTTTAAGAAAAGTTTTGCAGTATGTGTATTCAGTTATTACAGCCATTTTATACATCATCCACTTTTTGAAATTGCAAATCACTTTAAGAGATGCATTTAAACTATAGGGCTTTCATGTAAATTTTACTGTAGAATTTAATGTTGACATTCATGGCCTATTTTAACTGATGTGCGAATGTCCTGAGAGGTATTTTTAAATCTCTACATTTTATCTTTGAATCTTATCTCTTTTTAACAATTTATTTTAGACTCAGGTTCAGGCAGAGGCAGCTCACCAGGACCTGTTGTCTCCTTAGACAAACTGGGATGCTCGGCAGGACTCACAGTCAGAGATTTGGGCTGTGCAGGACTCATTAAGTCTTTCAGCTGCCCAGGGGATAAGCAGGCAAAAGGGGCCTGGTTTTAGCAGACAAAGGCAAAAAAGCAGTCTTTGACTAGGGCCCACAGATTGCACTAGCTGGGGCTACACAGGGCTCACAGCCAACTGCCCTGATGACTGGGGCTCTTGGAGCTCCAGTTCATGCACCACATGCTCAGGACTCTCAGATTTTGCAGGGCGTTCATCCATCTCTTGCGACCAGGGTTACTCAGTACGGCACGCAGCCATCTCCTCTGTCAGCTGGGCCTGAGACTGTGGACTAACTACTCTCAACTTAAAAACAGGAACAGGTGTGGGGCAGGACTCTGGCCACCAACACCCTGGGAACAGGAACAGGTTTGGTAGGTGCAGTGTCTGGGGAGGCCCAGAGTGGGGCAACAGTTTCTGATGGAGGAACACCATAAACTATCGCTGACTGAGCAGGCTGTGAAACATCACCTTTACCCAGGTTCCAATCTAAAAGACTAAAAAAATACCAAACATAGGTTTATTATATACTGGCACAGAAACTAAATGTTCTACATCATTAATGGTTGGCTTAGAAACACCACATTCCATGTTAGCAGTGGCTGGCTCAGAGATAACATTTAATGTTAACTGGTTCAAAAACATCACACTCAGAATTAATAATGACTGGCTCTGAAAGCAGTCGGCCATAACTCATAATGCTTTTCAACAGCTCAGAAAAACAACACAGTTTCAGGGCTTGCCAGTTTTGAAACACATAATTAATTTCTGCTATTCGCAGAAACAGAAACACCAGACATTAATTTATAATCAGCCAGCTCAGAAACAAAATTCACAGTCTTAATGCTCAGGAACAGAAGTCCCTTATAGTTTTCGTGGCTCAGGAGAAAACACAAAGGAAAACATCAGTTTCACTCACACATGGAATCTGGAGAACAGGTATCGTAGACATGGGCTGGAGAGCAGTCTCTGATTGGGGTGACAGCTGTATATATGAATGGATATGTCTGTCCAACCTTTTGACTGATACTGCACAAAAATAGTTTGTTAAACATGTTTGTGGTTTTCACAGTAAAAAAAAAGAAAAAAAATTGTGTGCGATTTTAAGTCTAATATGTTGATACAGTATGCCAAAATGAAAAATTAACTGTACAGTCACACGTGAGGTTGAGCTGAAAATAAAAGATACAAAACAAGGCAAAGTAAACAGTATTTATGGTGAAATAAAAATAATCAAAGGCTACGTTCACACTGCAGGCCTTAATGCTCAAATCCAATTTTTTGTGAAATCCGATTTTTTTCTGCATGGTCGTTCACATTTCCAAATATATGCAACTTGTATGCGATTTCCTGTGTGAAGTACAAACAACCCACAAGTGTCCTGCATGCACAGTAGAGGGCGCAATAAGGTCACACGTAGCGAGCATGCTCAGTGTTCAGGATGCTGAATAGTGATGTGTGTCGTGTATCAGTGACATACAGGTCAGATAAATGCGACCTGGTCGTATAGACACAGGTCACATTTGAAAATTTTCTAAAATTTTCAAATGTGACAGATTTGTTCAGAATGTCATGAAAAGATCACATACAAGTCGCATAAGGGCAAAAAGAAATTAGTTTTGGGTCACTTCAGGCTGCAGTGTGAACGTAGCCAAAAACAGTCACTTATCCCCTAGACTTCACATAGGACAAAAAAAAAAAAAGATTCATCTGATATTTGGTACAGTTGTGCGAGTGTGGTGTGAGTGTGAGTGTGAATGGTTGTCTGACTCCCTGTGTTGGCCCTGGAACAGTCTGGCGACCTGTACAGGGTGTACCCTGCCTCTCACCCTATAACAGCTGGGATAGTCTGCAGCCCCCCTCGTGACCCTAAACAAGATAAGCAGAAGGGGATGTGAGGTCAGGTTGGCAATTACATTTAATCTATTTCTGATAATACAACAGTTAACTGTAATAAATTGTTTAATTT
Organism: Pterophyllum scalare; assembly: GCA_024447675.2. Classification (NCBI taxonomy): domain Eukaryota; kingdom Metazoa; phylum Chordata; class Actinopteri; order Cichliformes; family Cichlidae; genus Pterophyllum; species Pterophyllum scalare. Next base: position 228,765 of record JAMQGT020013971.1, read on the forward strand.
GATGTTGACTGCATAGATAGATATTTGCATTTAACAGAAATTCATATTTAACTATTACATTTGCGCTCACTAACCTTCCTATTCTGTAGGAATATAACATGAATACAACCAGCTGCCAGTCAGTTGAGTTTGAGGCCCCTCGAGTTGTGCTCATTGACTAACTCATTCAGAGTGAGGGAAACATGTCAGTAATTTGTCTGCATTTATAAATTAGATAGCAATTATTTGCAAACCTTCAACATTGTCATGATCCTGGGTCAGTTCACTCAGAGTTTTGAGTTTCTTACTTTGAAGTTTTGTTTTTTTTAATCATCTATTTGATTCCTGGTTTGTTTAACATTTGCATTTAATTCATGTGTTCTTCTTTAGTGTTTTTAGTTCTATTCCTAGTTCCTGACTGCTTTAGTTTTATTCCTCCTTCTGTGTTTGATCCTCTTCTGTCAACTCCCTTGTATTTAATTCATTCATGTGTCTGTGATTTCCCTTTTCAGTTATCTCACTTCCTGTTTTGTTTAGGGTTTTGTTCCTTGTGGATTACCTTGAGTTTTCCTTTCTTTGTCTTCACTCCATTGATTAAATGCCTATTGACTATACTCGCATGAGATGTGTGAATACATAAATGAAAATCAATGACCGTTCATCCATTCATGTTCTTATCCACTCCATTATCTAGTGGAATATAGGAATATGAAAGTGAAAATATATGAATGTGTACATCAAGGTAAATGCACATGACAGCATAGTTTAAGAATTTGTGAAAATATATGTGAGAACAGTAAAATTCAAATCAATAAATGTGAGAGACAATATATGTATGTGAAAGGACAATGTATTTTTGCCAGCGTCAGAGAATGAAAACTGGCTTGTACAGCCCCTCACTGGCTTTAGTGGCTCATGGAGACCGTTTCCGCTGGACCGTAACAGGCGGAAGGAGAAGTAGTTCCTATCAACTAGATACTATTTTAACCAGATCATAGTGGTGCAGTATTTACTTTAATCTGTGTCCCCATATTAATATACAATACAACTTTACCCCCATTATAGATCTTTCTCGTAAATTAATTTTGTTATGGGAAGTTATCAATGATCCGCACACCACCAGTGCGGACTACGGAAACTTTCGCACTTGCTGTCTGCTCTCTAGCAAGCCATTAAGTTCCATTAAGTTACGGGCAGAGAAGCAAGCAGGAGGTGTTAATGTCATGTACAACAGAAAGACAACCGCATTCTCCCGTCGTCTTTTCTTTCTGTCTCTACTGGTGTTCGATGCGGGACAGGAGGGTTTCGCGGCTCGCCCATTGCTCGTGTTCCTGATCGATGGATTCCGCTATGACTACATGGACGACCTACACGATTTACCCGGATTTCATGAACTTGTGGAAAATGGTGTGAAAGTTGACTACTTAACGCCGGACTTCCCAAGCTTGTCATACCCCAATTATTACTCTTTGATGACAGGTAATTGATGTATCTTTAAGTCTATCTCTGTAGCTACTAACACAATAACTGATACATTGAGAAGACATTAAGTGCAACTCAGGACCCCACCTCATCAAATTAGATCAATTTTATTGTCCCCAATGGGAAATTTGTTTTTGACATTAAACGACAGGAACAAAGACAATATTACGGGTGCACGTGAATATTTGTAAAACATAAAACCTAAGAACATAATAATATGAAATATGGTGAGGCCTTTTAACCATGCATAAAATTACATAAACATTATAAGCGACCACAAGACTATGAAGACATGAGAGGACAAAAAGAGGAGTTAAAGTAATTAAAATCATATATATATATATATATATATATATATATATATATATATATATATATATATATATATATATATATATATATGCACATTACTTTCTTGAGTTGGTGTGTGAATTGCACATTCCTCTCTTGATCCAGCAGTGTAATGGCGGCTGGAGCTTGGTTCCCAGCATCCTAGGTAACAGTTTTTATTCAGAGGAGAGGGGGGAGGTGAGAGTCCCCAAAACTTAACTTGCTTTTTTTCATGGCTGCCTGCTCATTCCGTTTTTGTAGGGGTTTATATTCTTTCTCATATAGTTTTCTTAACAGAAAATCAAAGCTGTTTTTCGCAAGTTTGCTTTATGTTGGACTGTTGGGTCATTAAACTATACCATAATGCCTTACCCAATGATAAGTGACTGATCTTTAATCTGTGACTACCTAGTAAAACATCAGCAAGATCAGTTCCTAGTTTCATACTGTCTAAATAATTATCAAAATTAATCTTCTGCAATTTCTGCTCAAGAACTATTGTTGTTGACACTTAGTTTTATCAAATAATTTTAGATAACTGCTGGCTTGTGGACCATCACTTTCCTCAATTCAAAGGCAGTAACTTTTAGTTACTAGTGATATTTTAGAGTTTTAGCTTTTTTTAGAGTTACAATACTTATCTAAACATGGTACGCCAAAAGGTTTATATGCTCATGAAAGAGATTTTTAATCAAAATATTGATAGTTTAATGAGTTTTGGGGTATACTCTCCTTAGGGTTGCCACCTTTCACAAATGAAAATAAGGGACCCCAGCCACGGCTTCTCAGAGCCATGACCAACATAGCCAAAGTTGCCCGACCCAGATTTTGTGTTGTGTTTGTTTGTAAAGGAGTCATCAAGAAAGTAATTAGTCATACATAAAATTACATTTTTTTTAAAGCAATGGTTATTGGACTAGTTCTTATATAGCAGTTTTCTACTGTGTCTGAGCTCTTAAAGCACTTATACAACACATTTACCTAACCACTTCCATGGATAACTAAGCTAAGTGCTTACTATTGTATAACATTTACACACATTCATACTCCAACACTTGAGTTGGAGAGCAACTTGGGGTTCTGTATCTTGCCCAAGGATACTTTGGCATACAGCCCAGAGTAGGTAGGAATTGAACTGCAGATCTTCCGCTCAGTAGGTAACCTGCTCTACCGCCTGAGCTACAGCCACTCATGAAGGCTTTGTTGTGGAAAATTGCTGCATATAAAGTGCTGTTAAATAAGGCTACATTAAATGCAAATATATAACAAAGTGCAATGAAACACAACTTGCGTACAAGTTATTGCAAAATTAACCTAGTAAATGATATACTCTATGATCTACCACATGAAAGTAGCACGAGCACCTAATCTGATCTGTTTGTGCAGAGTGTGCAATAATGAACTAAATAAGATGAGAACTTAATGTAACTCTTAAAACTGCAGTATAAGATAAGAGATAAGATAAGATAAAACTTTAATGATCCCACGATGGGGAAATTTGCGCATTACAGCAGCTCAGTACAGAGAAAGAAAAATGAAAGGATGAATAAAAACAAATGAAATAAAATAGAATAGGACACACTATATACATAAAATATATATCAATATCAATACACATATACACACATATACACACATCAAACACTATATACAGATATCAAGCACACTATATACATTTGTAGCCAGGTGTAAGGTACACAGCATACATGGTATGCATTATATTGGTGGGAGTGTAATAAATAAGATCTATTTGTACTGTATGGATAAAGTGATGGTAGTGGAGGTAAAGTGTCCAAGTGACTCATGACATCATGATGCACTGTACAGTCTAACTGGTGTTGGGATGAATGACCTGCGTAAGTGCTCCTTTCTGCAGTGAGGGTGTTTCAGTCTCTGACTGAAGGAGCTGCTCAGCGAAAAATATTGGTTTTTAAGGGGTTAATAATTTGAGAAAGAGAAAAGGTACAACATTTATGATGCCAGATTCTGAAAGTCTGGGCCAAAATTACCCAGGACACCAATTTTCAGGCTAAACATATTATTCATGTGGGAGATATTGCCTGTTGAAATATTAGAAAATTGAAAATCATGATTCAGCCCGCCTCTAGCTTCTGGTAGGCGGAGCTATGTCATTCTGCCCTCATTGGTAAGTACATTTCATGACAGAAAACGCTCTTGTAATCACAACACAAAATGGTTGGTTTGTGTAACCATGCTTCTGCTTCTTTTCTTTTCTTTTTTTAATTTAATTTAACTTTATTTATTTTTTGTATTGCCCACACAATCTTAGCTTTGCAAATTTTGGCAGCATCCTTCATGTTTTAAAAAGTGATGAGTTATTTGGTTTACTCACTGGTGCTATTTTTTTTTCTTCTCTTTTCCCCTCTTCTCTTTTCCCCTTCTTTTTTCCTAAGCCTGTCAGGTCTGATTTCGTAGATGTTAAATTGAACTCAGTGTCACAATATGTTAAAAATAACACCAATAAAATAAAGGAGACACACTAACAAGAGGAGCCTATAAAGAACATATAAAGCTCATCTTGAATAGTAAATATGCTTGGCATAATAATGCATTCAGATCACTGTTCTGTTTGCAAGATCTGCCGGACATGACAGGCTTAAAAAAAAAGAATAAAAAAAAAGAAAATCATGATTCACAAGGTCAAATATAAGGCACAGCACCCAATGTTTGGAGGGCCATATCTCAGAAACCCTGTGGAGCTGAGGCCTATAATTTTGCATGTGTTCATTATACACATAGAGGTACTTTCAGAATCACTCAAATCTGAGATGGTGACCTGGGGACAGGTCAACTCATTGGTTGAGTTCATATAGAATGACCCGATTGCGTATTTTATGGGACGGGTGGCAACCCTAGCTGTCCTGCAATTTTTTGTGTAGAAATTTTAAAAAATATTGCTATATTTTCATACACGATATAAGATGAGACAATATCATTTATATCGATATAGTCTAGTTCATGTTACAATACTTGTAGCTTGAAACTATAGTTAAACCATGATAAAACCATAGTAATAAACCATGGTTACCATGAGTACCCAGAAAACCGTGACAGCTATGAAAAACTGGGAATGCAGGCCCGTTCTTAAGGGTGTCGCCAGTTCATTGGAACCAGCACCAGCACTGGCACAAGCACCAGCACCTCGGTGGTGGGAAAATAGCAATCTTGACAAAATCATCCCTTTAAGGGAGAAGGGTGTTTATTTCGGCTTGCCTACATACTGAGGCACAGAAGCAAGGACTGCGAAAAGCACCTGATCTGCAACGCTTGTGGCTGAAACCATCCTAGTGTTCTTCATATTATTAAAATGCCCAACACCAATGCTGGTACTGAAGGAGAACATGCCACACCAGCTTATTCTGAAACACGTGGCCATACAGGGGATAGATAGATAGATGGATTCAACTTTATTGTCATTGATCAGTACAAGTACAGGGCAACAAAATGCACAATTATGAAATGCAAGTGCATAGTGCAATTATGTCAGAGTGTGATAAGCATGAGATAGATGTTGTAAATAAGAGTATATATTTATGGTCTATGGCAGAGGTCATCAGCTACATACAGTGCCTTGCGAAAGTATTCCGCCCCCTTGAACTTTTCAACCTTTTGATACATTTCAGGCTTCAAACATAAAGATATAAAATTTTAATTTTTTGTGAAGAATCAACAACAAGTGGGACACAATCATGAAGTGGAATGAAATTTATTGGATGTGTCAAACTTTTTTAACAAATAAAAAACTGAAAAGTGGGGCGTGCAATACTATGCTGCCCCCTTGCGTTAATACTTTGTAGCGCCACCTTTTGCTGCAATTACAGCTGCAAGTCTCTTGGGGTATGTCTCTATCAGTTTTGCACATCGAGAGACTGAAATTCTCGCCCATTCTTCCTTGCAAAACAGCTCGAGCTCAGTGAGGTTGGATGGAGAGCGTTTGTGAACAGCAGTCTTCAGCTCTTTCCACAGATTCTCGATTGGATTCAGGTCTGGACTTTGACTTGGCCATTCCAACACCTGGATACGTTTATTTGTGAACCATTCCATTGTAGATTTGGCTTTATGTTTTGGATCATTGTCTTGTTGGAAGATAAATCTCCGTCCCAGTCTCAGGTCTCTTGCAGACTCCAACAGGTTTTCTTCCAGAATGGTCCTGTATTTGGCCCCATCCATCTTCCCATCAATTTTGACCATCTTCCCTGTCCCTGCTGACGAAAAGAAGGCCCAAACCATGATGCTGCCACCACCGTGTTTGACAGTGGGGATGGTGTGTTCAGGGTGATGAGCTCTGTTGCTTTTACGCCAAACATATCGTTTTGCATTGTGGCCAAACAGTTCGATTTTGGTTCATCTGACCAGAGCACCTTCTTCCACGTTTGGTGAGCAATACGTAAGTATAACCAAGTAAATCAACATA